>JANAVB010029220.1:5570089-5770989 GCA_029216955.1 Iris pallida
CTTGAGTTCATCGCTCCTTGGAAGAGTCAAAAGTGGGAGTGTGAGGATGATATCCGATCACGTTATCCCAATCGGTTTGGCTCGTGAGGTGTAATATCTTCCTTATGCCTTGCACTTCGATTCCTTGTTTGCATGTATGGTTGTATGATTGATTGGTAGCATAGATTGCTTGCGATAGTATAGCTGTCCCGACATCTCTAGCCTCTTGATTAAATTCCGAGGACGGAATTCTTTTAAGGTGGGTAGAGTTGTCACCCTCATTTCCCGTATTTCCCGTATTTCCTATTTATACTCGTATCTGGATTTTGGCATATATTTTTATTTTTCTCAACTTGTGGAATTTCGGTATTTCTCGTATTTTGGATTTTGTCATGGCTCGGTTTTAATTGGTTTGGGTTGGTTTGGTTTGGTTTAATGTGTATTGGTACACCTTAGCCTATGCTCCACCCTCAACACACCACATCCCACCCTCTTTAAAACTCCACCAACTTTTTCTCTCTCCTCATAAACCTCCATTAATTTCTTCTTCTCCTTCCTCTACACAACACTCTTCTCCTTCCTCTACACAACACCAACCCATAGGCAAGTGCACCTTGCCACCACATGAGAACCCCATTTTATTTGTCCATTTGCTAGTTTAGGACATGGTGATCAACATTAGAACTTGGTATTTTTTGATTTGGAGTCTTCATTGTTCTAGATCTAAGTTTTCTCTATTTTCGATTTTGCATGATTTTGATCTATTTAAGTTGCATTTTTAATGGTTTTGATGTTTCCATGTGGAAGAGAGTTCAATTCCACCCTGGTTGGAACTTTGGAAATCTGGATTTGGAGTTCGAATGGCCAAGTTGTGATGTTTGAAGTTTTTGGAGCCATTGGAGCTTCTTCACAGCCATGGGGAAGAAGTCCCTTTCCCTGCGTATGTGCCCTTGCGCGTACGCAGCTTCCTTGCGTGCGTGCTTTTGCGCGTACGCAGCTCCCTTGCGTGCGTGCCCTTGCGCGTACGCAGCTTCCTTGCGTGCGTGCTTTTGCGCGTACGCAGCTCCCTTGCGTGCGTACTTTTGTGCGTACGCAGCTCCCTTGCGTGCGTGCCCTTGCGCGTATGCAGCTTCCTTGCGTGCGTGCTTTTGCGTGTACGCAGCTCCCTTGCGTGCGTGCCCTTACGCGTACGCAGCTCCCTTGCGTGCGTGCTTTTGCGCGTACGCAGCTCCCTTGCGTGCGTACTTTTGCGCATACGCAACTCCCTTGCGAGCGTGCTTTTGTACGTACACAGCTTCCTTGCGTGCGTGCTTTTGCGCGTACGCAGCTCCCTTGCGAGCATGTCTTGTGCGTACACAGCTCCCTTGCGTACGTGCTCCTGTGCATACGCTGCTCCCCTGCGTGCGTGCTCCTGTGCGTACGCTGCTCCCCTGCGTGCGTGCTCTTGCACGTACGCTGCCCCCTGCGAGCGCGCCCTTGCGCGTACGCTTCCCCCTGCGCGCGCCCTTGTGCGTACGCTGCGTGACCCATGCACCCTGACCCCCTTGCTTAACCCATTAGCTCTTGGAGTATTGGTTTTATTTCTCGACTTGGTTTCTTTTTTGTGGATTGGGTTTTCCTGAGATCTGTTCAACACAGCACGACTATCTTGACTCGACACGGCCTAACACGGTTTTCAAGTAATTGTTTATGACTAGTACGGTTCTCGGGATTTTTTGGTATTCTCTGATCTCCTTGCTAGTGACCCAGTGGGGTGCACACCTAACTTGTAACTTGTAATTAATCCTTGTGACTTGATAACTTGATAGTGGCCCGTGGCGGCGCACTCCTGACTTGTAGCATGACTTGATAACTTAACGCAGTTGCGACGGCTAACTTGACATGCTAAGTGAATTCTTGACACCGTGGGTGATTGTATTGAATGTGCTTGTGTAAGCAACCAGTCTTGTCTCGCATCATGTCTAGGACATGAATCCCTGGTTTCCCACGGCCAGGAATTCGTACTGAATCTGGCTAGGTTAATGACTAGATGGATCAAATAGTTCATGGAGAATTCCCCAGTTACCTGTTGCCCCTTTGGTCCCGGCCTTATATATATATACATGGGATTTGTTGCTATCCGTCGAGATGAGCGCACTTCCAGCCCGCCGTCGAGTGTGGTACCTTAGGACACATGTATCTTACTACAGTGTGTCTGCTATATCCTGCTATCTTTTCCTTTTCTTGCTGGGATCACTCAGGTAGTAACAAACAGGTAACCGAACTTGGAATAATCTCATTGCATCTTGTTAGTAATTAGGCCTGTAATAACCCTAGTTAGTTAAAGTAGTAAGCCGTAGTATCTGCTTGGCCGTGATTGATTGAATGAGGTATAACCAGTCTAGCCATGTCTTGATCCAGTACAAGATTGCTTCCTGTCTTGATTTCTTACATTATTATCTTGCCGATAAATGGTGGAAAACTAAGTTCTGTTCAGATGAAGGGTTACAACCCCGGTCCTTATTTGGTTTACGGGTTGTAACCTGGCTATCGGAATAGTTCCATGGTTATCTCGTCGTATATCATCCTGACATGTTTTCGTAAATTCTAGTTTTAATATTAGATTTTTGTGCTGATTGCTGGCTTTTGTTCTTATTTCGTGGCCTCCTTGTGGCACTTGCTCTTTCTGGGGTTGACCCAGCTGGTTTTGTGTGGCCAGATTTCGGAGCAGCTCCCGAGGATCTACCTGCTTTCCAGCCAGATGGTGACCACTAGAGGGAATCCTGGCAACGAGTGGGTTTCTTTTGTTCTCCCACTGTAATTGTACATTATTCTTTTGAGGCATTTAGCCGACGAGCACCTGTTAGCTCGATGCACTTTACTTTCTGTCTGCCTACGGACTGTAAACATGATTGGCAACTCAAGGTTGATCATGTATGACTTAACTCTTGCTAGTCCTTACATTTTGTACGACTAGCTTCATGATCATCTGGATATATAATGTTTGGGACGCCTTACAATTGTATATTTGGTGATCTGATATCTTGTTACTATCATTACTTGTTGAGATTGGGACATTAGGCTTGTTATTGACCCTAAGAGACTGATGGCTTGTAGATAAACCCTCACATATCTAGACAGCCGTGACCGTATAGCGGTGTGGATTCCATTCCGTTATACGTAGCTGGCTATGTCTGCCATCGCTCTCCAGTATTCTGGTTCTGGGGCGTGACACACTTTTGGGAGAAATTCTTTTTAGTGGAACCCACCTACTTTTTTCCCTCAAATTTTCCTCCCCCATTTTTCCTCCTCCTTTCAAAACACCATCATTTTTAATTTTTCTCTCACTTTTCCCTCAACTTTCTCCTTCTTTCCATATTTTTCCCTTCCCAAAAAGTACCTAAGGGTGCACAAATTGGTCTTTTTAATACTCTTCCGATATTTTTTTTAGTTACCCGGCGATACGTACGGGACTTAGTACACGCTGCATTGCATGCCTGTTGGCCCACTGTCCCCCACCAGTGGCGGATCCAGAATTACAATCCATCGGGGGCACAATCATAAGGGGGTCGGAGGCAACACTCCCAAAAATTTTGTGTGGGTATAATAATATAATATTATATTAAATAGTACTATTTTCATACAATAAAGTATTATATTTCATAATTGTTTTCTACGAGTTTTCATACTTTGAAAGTGTTTAAGTACAACATCATTTGTAATACTACTAAACAATTTTTTTTCACTACCAAAATTTATCGTTTTAGCGACGGCCACATCCGTCGCTAAGACGACGGTAAATACAATTAGCGACCGAGTACCGACGGATATTGGCCAAAAACATCCGTCGGCAATCAGCTCGTCGCTAATAACCTTCCGTCGCTAAGTTGTCGTCACATGACGGACTAGCGACGGATATTCGACGTTACAATACGAAGCCTTAGCGACGGATGTCCGACGGACTGTCGTCCACTTCAGCTTTTAAGTACTGAACTGTGTAGGCTATAGCGACGTACATTTCCGTCGGTAACCCGTCGTAACAGCGTATCAGATTGAATCATTCCGTCGCTAATGCGTCGCAAGGCGTCGGTAATTAACGACCGCTTTCCGACGGATTCCTGACGGACTATCCGTCGAGCAGGTTCTGGAAAAGCTTGGCATTTCCAGCACCATGGCGACAGAATCGTAGTCGCTAACCCGTCGCTACAGCGACGCCACAGCGACGGAGTTCTGACTGATTATCCGTCGCCATGGTTCTGAAAATGTCATGCATTTCCAGAACCATGTCGACGGATTTGCCGTCGCTACGCCGTCACTATTTAGAGCGACTGATTAGCGGCTGTCTACCAGTCGCCCTGGCGACGGCCGTTCCGTCGCTAGTCTGTCGAAGCTTATACCACCACAACGTTACCGACGGATAATCCGTCGATAACCCGTCGCTGCCTGGAAACATTTTAAAAACTCCAGATAGCGACGGATTACCCGTCGACAACCCGTCGAAAACTGGGAGTATCCGTCGCTACACGGTCACTAGTCCGTCGCTAACTGGGTTTTTTGGGAAAAAAATTGCAGCACTTTTCCTGTTCACAAATATATGCATAAACCAAACCAATATATAATGCACACCAATTATCCAACAATCACACAGACCAAATATATAATGCAGTCACATTATCCAAGAATCACATAGACCAAGTAATGCACATACGAATTTAATGCACACCAATTATCCAAGAATCATATAGACCAAACCAAATTAATATAAAATAGACATCAATTATCCGGAAGAGTAACCTAATATCCATCGTTATAATCCGATCATTGCACAAATATTCCAAAATTTTCACAAATATTCTAAAACACATAGGAAAGAGTTGGCCAGTTACAGTAACCTAATATCCAATCCTGGCGACCGATCATAACACAAATATTCCAAAATTTTCACAAATATTCCAAAACACATAGGAAAATCGACTTTCGCCTCAACAATGACCACAAGTCAGACGATGAATTCTCACAGCTAGGGATGATAGTTGCGTTGAGGCATGTACCATTCTATCAGCCACTTTGCATACGAAGGCTCAATCTGGTTGAGGTCTTCTGTAGGGACAGGAGGGTCGGTCCCGATGCTACTACTCTCTGACGGTGGCTCCTCCTTAGCTTCAAGCTTGGGAGCAATCTCTTCCCTGATGGTCATCGGTTCTTCCTTGACCTCGACCTTTGGTAACACCTTCTCCTTAACAGTCACCGGCTCTTGTTTGACGATGGAGACTTCCTCCGTGTCGACCTCCAAGGGTTTCTTGCCTCGACCCCTTCCTCGACTAGCAGCACCACCTCGACGAGTCCTAGGAGCCATCTTTCTGACAACAGAAATTTTCATATAGGGTAAAGAAATTTACTCAAGTTATAAAAGTTGTGACGTTGGTTTTTTGCGTTCATCATCATTAGAGGGAGCAGCACTGGAAAAGTTGTGACGTTGGTAGCATGAGTAAAAATCTGTATCACAAGACTAACAGAATTACTATGTAATCATGTACTCACCAATAACCGGATGTAACTGGAGTCGTTGGGCCTATCGTACAGTAATTTGTGGATCCGCTGGTATAGGCCAGATGTACTTAGTATCTAGTGTATCAAGCCTGTATCGGTCTATCGGATTGGTATAGGACGTATCATATTGGTATTGGCCTTAACAAATTGGTATCGTCCTATATCCGATATGTACATGTATCGGCCGTATAGCTAGGATTCATATTGGCCTTATTAATTTGGTATCGGTCATATCCGATATGTATCGGCCGTGTTGGATTATTATATACCATTTCGGATTAGTTTCATGGAAGGTTTAGTAACAACTGTACTTGGATTTCTCTCTTCTCGAGCTAGAATACCATTGCAAGAGAATCACCAGATCGTGATTGGCAGTTACAGTAACATACATACTTCCTTTTCCATCAGAAAAAGCGAGATTGAAAAGGAAGTATGTATGTTCTGTAACTGGCCATTTACGCTCTCGTGACTCTCTTGCAATGGTAATCTAGCTCTAGAAGAGAGAAATCCAAGTACAGTTGTTACTAAACCTTCTACGAAACTAATCCGAAATGGTATATAATAATCCAACACGGCTGATACCTATCGGATATGACAGATACCAAATCGATAAGGCCAATATGAATCCTAGCTATACGGCCGATACATATCGGATAGGACGATACCAATTCGCTAAGACCAATACCAACCGATATGGCCCATACCAAAATGATAGATCGATACTAATCCGATACGGTCAATACTTATAAGTACCTATGGTCCAGGAGGTTGATCCGCTATAGTACACCCATGTACGATCAACGAAGTAACGATCCATTTTCAATTTGGATGTGAAAATCTGTATCGTAAGACAAACTAAACATAATCAGTTCTATTTCACATGCTTAATTGCCAAGTATGGGAACGAATGGCTTAGAACACAACCCAAAATTCATTCTAGCATACATTAGTGTGAATCATCTACGTTCTGTACATATAGTGTAGTATATGTTCTTATCGTATCTAGTATCTGAAAGATGTAACAGAATCAAGATGAACTCACATAGATTACAGGTGCCCCACATTTGAGTGCTACACCAAGACTCACCGTGATGAGGTTAGTGATTTATTTAACCTAATATAGTAATCTTGTAATTTAAAGTTGGAAGAACGTGCAAGTAGCCTTATAGTTTCTGCCTCGCCAGTCGAATGGCTTAATTGCCAAGTATCGGGACGAATGGCTCAGAACACAACCCGAGATTCATTCTAGCATACATTAGTGAGTTCATCTTGATTCTGTTACGTCCTTCAGATACTAGATACGATAAGAACATATACTACACCATATGTACAGAACATAGATGATTCACACTAATGTATGCTAGAATGAATCTTGGCTTGTGTTCTGAGTCATCCGTTCTGATCAAGCATCTTTCTTCTCATCTCCTCCACCATGGCTCTGAACAAATCTGCTCCTCCCTCTACTTCCCTTCTTCTTATTTGACTCTCTCAGCAACATATGACATCCAGCTCAAGTGTAGAGTCGGGGGAGAAGAAGTGGGCAGAAAGAGGAGGGGGAAGCAGCACAGCCGGCGGCATGACCCGGAGGAAGTATAGAGGTTTTCTTCAACAGCCGTAGGAGAACTATAAGGATATATCTTTTTAGCGACATATCACATTGTCAAAGACCCTTAATGTGACAATCATGTTACCGCGGTGTCGGAAGACTAACATGTCAAGCGAGATTCTAAGCCGTGTGTTTTGACATAATCCTCAAAACTCTTTCATGCTATGTAATAATGCAAGATTACTACAGAGGAGGAAAGAGTTGGGAAGATTATATCACACGGCTTAAAAACTTATGACATGTTAGTCTTCCGACACCGCGGTAACATGATATTCACATGAAGGGTCTTTGACAAGATGACATGTCGCTAAAAAGATATATCCTTATAGTTCTCCTACGGCTGTTGAAGAAAACCTCTGTACTTCCTCCGGGTCATGCCGCCGGCTGTGCTGCTTCCCCTCCTCTTCCTATCCACTTTTTCTCCTCCGACTCTACACTTGAGGTGGATGTCATATGTTGCTGAGAGAGTCAAATAAGAAGAAGGGAAGTAGAGGGCGGAGCAGATTTGTTCAGAGCCATGGTGGAGGACGAGGAGAAGGAAGATGCTTGATCAGAACGGACGGCTCAGAACACAAGCCAAGATTCATTCTAGCATACAATAGTGTGAATTATCTATGTTCTGTACATATGGTGTAGTATATGTTCTTATCGTATCTAGTATCTGAAGGACGTAACAGAATCAAGATGAACTCACTAATGTAATACTAAGACATCATCTACTACTATATAAGATATAGTGATAGGTTATCGTATCATCATTGCCGAGGGATGAGGGTCGGAGGACAGTCAACTTTATCTAAGGCTACTTGCATAGTTTCTGCCTCGTCAGTCGAATGGCTGCAGGGACTATGTCCTGATCACCATTAGTGTGAATCATCTATGTTCTGTACATATGGTGCAACACTTTTCCTGTTCACAAAAATATGCATAAACCAAACCAATATATAATGTGTCACGCCCCGACCCGGGAAATCGCTCGTCCTCGCTAGATTTTACCCGAATCATCGTCATCGCTGGGGCGTGATGCCGCACGAGCCTGGAGTTGCGCTCGTGCAAGGCAAGATAACAGGTTCACATAGAACTATCTCAAATCGATAACATAAGCAGCGGAAGAAAACAAGTGAAGCATAAGAATCTCTTTTATTAATATTGAACTGAAGGTTACAAAGGCTCTGAATAGCCCAACATAAAATGCCAATTGGCTACAACACTCATGATCTCTCTAGCTCACAAAGGATTACATTGTTCCATACATTATGCCTCTTTATAGCCACCAAGTAGTCTTCGGCCGAACATCTCCATGTCGCAAGTCCGAACGCATATGCGGAAGCTCCTCTTGAACGCCAAGGACTCCATGCCTCGGCACGTCCAAGCCAAGCTCCGCCCCGAGCTGATCATAACCTGAACCTGCACATAAACTAGTGGGGGTTTAGTGCTTTCGTCCTCGCTTCGCACTGATCAAGACCCGCTCGCACCCAAACCAAACACTTATTCATTTAGTGAGCATGCATCTTAATTTGTGGTCTTTCTATTTAGTCTTAGGATCAATTTCATGGCAAAACTTAACATAGCACATTTTTATAATGTGTCAGCACATCCCGTGTTCCTGCAGCAGATACAGTTAGCCATAACATAAACGTAAACATAGTGTTCGTGCTCATGCCGTCCCATTTTCCTTAGCCTGCAGTGGTTAGAACTTAACATAAGCCAACATATGATTCACGCAACCGACTATTCACAACATAAACATATGCATAATGGGTAGCAGGCCCTGCGCCTGCACCCAGCTCTCATCTCAGCCCACCGGCCCTAACTATATGAAGGTCACGGTGTTTCGCACCGTAATGGACTTGGCATCTCATATGTGTAAGCCTACAATCGCTTCGATACGGGTTGCTAGCCCAGTATCCGAAGGATCCCAAACTTACGGGTATCATAGCTTATCACAGCACTGGACGGTCGCAATCCGTCCGAATGTTGTGCACCATAAATACCACACATAATTCCCTCCTAGGCCGAACGGTCCCGGCGCCCCGGCGTAACCGTTCGAGGGAAGCCACACCCGTGCACGGGCAATCCGAGTCCATTGACCATGCAATACGTTCCATAGCATACAATCCATAGCATACCAACCGATCTCGTAATCCATAAACCTAGTGTCGCACATAAACGGTTTCCCGTGCCATAAACGTAATCCACCATTCATATGGGGAGCTCCGTCGGCGTTATGCCCCAACACATCCATATTGATGCACGACGCCCAACGGCTTTGTCGTCTCGTACTCATAATTACGCGTCTCGTTCGTATTGTTATTCGCATAGCCTACTTCCGTATTTACTTAGTCAATTCATAGCATAAGTGTCCGAGGGCACGCTCAGCACCGTATTCAATGTTCTACGCCTAGTGTTCAATGTTCTCGGAGCCGTGCACATGATGCACATCTCAATATCATCTTTTAATGTTCTACCATCATTGCCCTACCGCGACCTGTGCACTCGATGCACGTCGCTTTAATGTTTCGATTGTTCAATGTTCTATCTTAGTGTTCAACGCATACTTAGACACTTACTCGCCGAGCCAGCTCGCTAACTCGATAACATATTATGCAACCATAACGTATTTTATTAGACGTGAAGGAATAGGGAGAGAGAGTCAAGAACCCGCCCACCTTAAGCCGATACGCCTTGCTGCCTCGCCGATTGAAGCGTCTCGCTTCCATACCTCGATCGCATAGCTAACTCTTGGACTTAGCCATTCCTTTGCTCTACTCGGTCGATTTGGCCTATCGCACCCATGCCACAATCCGTTGCAGGGCCTCGATTTGGTTTCGCGGACACTTCATTGCATAAGGCATAATGCCGACCTCTTATCGTCCAGCGTAGAAGCATAGCCTGCACACCAGATCAACTAACATCAGCACTTGCTCGAACGGGACTTACACTTTGCATCGATTCGATTCATAGATTCCAACCGACTCAAAGCTTACCTTTGGCCAACGCAACACTTGCATCGATTCATATCGATACCTTATCGGGTCAACGCAACTCTTCGAGTCAACGACTCATCGTAATGCACCGATGCGGAGCGGGGCATTACATAATATACCACTCAAAATCAGGTTCGTCCTCGAACCGAAACCAACACTTAATCTAAGTGCCTTGCATAGATCGCTTCACGATCACGTGTTACTATCGTTGAATCATACAACTCAGTCTGGATCATACACATATTTTAGGCGTCCCACCAATATATGCATTTCAGCCAAGCTCAGTTGTAGAATATCGGGACAACTTACAATCTCAACTTAAATCCTCAAGCACCAATCAGTCCGTACTCGACTTAGTCTTATCTTAGCGCCTATTCCCAAAATACTCTTCGTATGCATCTTCCCATAACATGCGATCATCCTCCAACATCTTGTACATAACTTAATTCAACCATAACTTCAATCTCATAAGTTTCTTGCCGGCCACCTAACACTCGCATTGCATCGAGTCATTGCGCATCCGATCACAACAATTCTCTGCAATGCCTATTCGCCCAACCGTTTCCTATCTCTCGCATAACTTAAGTCTTTCATCCAATCATTCATAACACTTAGCCTTAACGACATGGACTACGTCCACATGTCACAAATTCTTTTGTCTACAATCCGTACTAAGTCTCGACGCAACTATCCATACGTAATCCACATTCTCTCGCTCTATCCATACGTTGCGTCTGGGGCTACCCCCGCTAGGTAACTTATCCAGACCTCTTGCTCGCGCTCTTTCGACACAAGAGGTCAACTTGAGTCTACGATGCTCAAAGGCAACAATCTTTCCGACCCAAGGTCTCTTACGTTACGCCTATCTCCGATACTCGACCGAGTACGAATCCTTTACTTAGTTCCCAATTAATCCCGACTAGTTTATTCGCAACATAGATAGCGCGCTCCAAACACATAGCCTAACCGTTACTCAACCGATCTACGACACAACTCTTAGGGTCGTTCCTCTATCCGTCGCTCTCGCATATTGCAAAAATCCTTGCAATCGCCTTACCGCGTCACTAAGCTTAAGCACGTTCCTCAACATCTACTCGTTCCAACATAACTTTTCTGACCATATCGATTCTTGTACTCGCTAACTTTCGAGACACGATACTCACTCGCTTAGACTTATCCTCGACATGCACTACATCATTCCTTATCTTTCTTACGCGACTT
Source organism: Iris pallida (assembly GCA_029216955.1). Taxonomy (NCBI): domain Eukaryota; kingdom Viridiplantae; phylum Streptophyta; class Magnoliopsida; order Asparagales; family Iridaceae; genus Iris; species Iris pallida. The sequence goes on from JANAVB010029220.1 coordinate 5,581,412, forward strand.
CTTTAGGGTCATCCTATGGGACTTCAACATTCACTTGATTTGGCGGTCAAGTCTTCTAGGGTCAGCTGCCCCGAAACTACGCTCGATAATTGAAGATCATCAACGAGGGACAGTTACAACGAACCATGCTATATCCTACCGCGGAGCCAAATCAATTTCCGACGCTTCCTACGGGACTTTACCCAATCCGACATACCAATCCATAATTTGTCTACTCCCGCACAACTGATGTGCCGTTACTACTCGAGTCACTTAGGCACTGCCGTTGACAATATCGCACAATTCTCAATTCCACCTTCGCATCAAACCACAAATCCATATCCAAATTGCTACGCCTCGTAAGTTCGATCATCCCCGCTGGATGAATCACCATACCAGCGCTCACGCGGAATGATCGTTCTAATTTGACGTAACGCATGTGCGAGGCTGGTGTTGCGCTCGCTCAAGACAAGAATGTCAACATAGTGGTGATCTGCGAAGCAATCTTTACACTTCCATTTTCATCCAAGCAATATCCCTCGACTCTCAAATTCTCCGAAGCGTTCCTACCGTTATCATCCAAACTGCCATCAACTTAACTTGCATCTTATTCATCCAACAACAATGCTCAACATAATTTTTCGTTCATTCGATCAGAGTATCCCCGAGTTATTACATATCGTCTTTGATACGCCTCAATACCATCGTCGATATGCATAACTTGAACATCTTCCTTTCTCATAAGCTCAAACCCGTTGCAATCATTGCCATTATCCGAACTCGAATACGAATCAAGTCTCGCACTTATCAAGATCCATTCGGTTGTAACTACTGAACATCATCGCGACACAATTTTCAATTTCACATATCCATTCTCATATCCCTAACTCGCACTTCCAATCGTGCTACCGATTCATCGCGTTAACCCAAACTCGTTCGCACAATTTCTCCGTACCTACTCAATTCGTTTCGAAGACGTCTCCGTACTAACTCAACATAAGTTCGACCGGGTCGACCATTTCCTCGACGTAATATTCCTTCGCTATGCTCGGCCTATTGTTCAACTTAAACTTAACGAATCCTCGCCCGACGTATCCTCCGTAGGCACGACTTCACGCATGCTCATTTAACTAATTCACAAGCAAGCATACTTATATCGACTCCTATCGCATCATTTCCACTCGAGTCTCGAAACCATTCCATTCGTTGCGGACAAACATACCGTAACAACATAATCGTTTCGGCGAAACCTATCGCAAGTCACCAACCGGCTTAACATAACCATCGCTAAGTGGTATCCCATATACCACTCAGGATCGAGCCTATCGTTATCGACACAATACTTTGCTATACTTGCTCGTATAGTTGGTATTGCATATACCACTCAGAATCGAGTCATTACTCGACATCACACTTCGTATAGATCCGACTTCTATCTCAACTTAACCGTCCCGTATGACGATCCTTCCGATCCCAGCTCTAACATTAGCTCAAGTTTGATATACATTCAATCTAACCGTACCATGGCGATCATCTCGATCCCATCCGTAACATTCGCTTATTCAAAGCTCAACGCAATATATGGCCAACATACACGTTCGCCTACTCAACTCGACTTAGCGACCAACTTGATTCGTTACTATCGCATCCACGATCTTCGAATCCCGCACGTTGCAGCTCGTGCAACAACTTAGTCTCGATACTTAAGGTCTTTACTCAATCTCGAACAATATTTCGCTATCCATCCGCATAGCCCTACTACGCACATCATACCGTATCGACTCGTTGCACCGATGCAACGAACGATCCACGACTTGCTGCACTCCGTGCAACCAATAACACATAATCATTCGCCTAGCCACATAATACGTATCGCCTCACATATCGACCCGTTGCACTTCGTGCAACCAACAACACATATCTCTCGCACTTCGTGCGACCGCCAACACATAACTCCTCGCACTTCGTGCGACCGACCACACATATCGTTGTACTTCATGCAGCCAATATCACCATATTCGTTGCACTTCGCACGACCATCATTCCATAACTCGTTGCACTTCGTGCAACCAACACTCTCCGATGGCACCCGGAGATAACGTGATAGTCACGACATACTTGTGGCAGACGTACGCACTTAATATAGACTTATTGTATGGAACATCCAATGTAGCGTCGAGCAGATCCATGAGCCATGCGGTTGCGGAAACAACTTAGAGTCTTAACTGAATTTCGATATCGAAGCAACTGAGGGTCAAAGAGATTCACGCACGGTCCAAAGGATGGAACCTGGCTCTGATACCAACTTGTCACGCCCCGACCCGGGAAATCGCTCGTCCTCGCTAGATTTTACCCGAATCATCGTCATCGCTGGGGCGTGATGCCGCACGAGCCTGGAGTTGCGCTCGTGCAAGGCAAGATAACAGGTTCACATAGAACTATCTCAAATCGATAACATAAGCAGCGGAAGAAAACAAGTGAAGCATAAGAATCTCTTTTATTAATATTGAACTGAAGGTTACAAAGGCTCTGAATAGCCCAACATAAAATGCCAATTGGCTACAACACTCATGATCTCTCTAGCTCACAAAGGATTACATTGTTCCATACATTATGCCTCTTTATAGCCACCAAGTAGTCTTCGGCCGAACATCTCCATGTCGCAAGTCCGAACGCATATGCGGAAGCTCCTCTTGAACGCCAAGGACTCCATGCCTCGGCACGTCCAAGCCAAGCTCCGCCCCGAGCTGATCATAACCTGAACCTGCACATAAACTAGTGGGGGTTTAGTGCTTTCGTCCTCGCTTCGCACTGATCAAGACCCGCTCGCACCCAAACCAAACACTTATTCATTTAGTGAGCATGCATCTTAATTTGTGGTCTTTCTATTTAGTCTTAGGATCAATTTCATGGCAAAACTTAACATAGCACATTTTTATAATGTGTCAGCACATCCCGTGTTCCTGCAGCAGATACAGTTAGCCATAACATAAACGTAAACATAGTGTTCGTGCTCATGCCGTCCCATTTTCCTTAGCCTGCAGTGGTTAGAACTTAACATAAGCCAACATATGATTCACGCAACCGACTATTCACAACATAAACATATGCATAATGGGTAGCAGGCCCTGCGCCTGCACCCAGCTCTCATCTCAGCCCACCGGCCCTAACTATATGAAGGTCACGGTGTTTCGCACCGTAATGGACTTGGCATCTCATATGTGTAAGCCTACAATCGCTTCGATACGGGTTGCTAGCCCAGTATCCGAAGGATCCCAAACTTACGGGTATCATAGCTTATCACAGCACTGGACGGTCGCAATCCGTCCGAATGTTGTGCACCATAAATACCACACATAATTCCCTCCTAGGCCGAACGGTCCCGGCGCCCCGGCGTAACCGTTCGAGGGAAGCCACACCCGTGCACGGGCAATCCGAGTCCATTGACCATGCAATACGTTCCATAGCATACAATCCATAGCATACCAACCGATCTCGTAATCCATAAACCTAGTGTCGCACATAAACGGTTTCCCGTGCCATAAACGTAATCCACCATTCATATGGGGAGCTCCGTCGGCGTTATGCCCCAACACATCCATATTGATGCACGACGCCCAACGGCTTTGTCGTCTCGTACTCATAATTACGCGTCTCGTTCGTATTGTTATTCGCATAGCCTACTTCCGTATTTACTTAGTCAATTCATAGCATAAGTGCCCGAGGGCACGCTCAGCACCGTATTCAATGTTCTACGCCTAGTGTTCAATGTTCTCGGAGCCGTGCACATGATGCACATCTCAATATCATCTTTTAATGTTCTACCATCATTGCCCTACCGCGACCTGTGCACTCGATGCACGTCGCTTTAATGTTTCGATTGTTCAATGTTCTATCTTAGTGTTCAACGCATACTTAGACACTTACTCGCCGAGCCAGCTCGCTAACTCGATAACATATTATGCAACCATAACGTATTTTATTAGACGTGAAGGAATAGGGAGAGAGAGTCAAGAACCCGCCCACCTTAAGCCGATACGCCTTGCTGCCTCGCCGATTGAAGCGTCTCGCTTCCATACCTCGATCGCATAGCTAACTCTTGGACTTAGCCATTCCTTTGCTCTACTCGGTCGATTTGGCCTATCGCACCCATGCCACAATCCGTTGCAGGGCCTCGATTTGGTTTCGCGGACACTTCATTGCATAAGGCATAATGCCGACCTCTTATCGTCCAGCGTAGAAGCATAGCCTGCACACCAGATCAACTAACATCAGCACTTGCTCGAACGGGACTTACACTTTGCATCGATTCGATTCATAGATTCCAACCGACTCAAAGCTTACCTTTGGCCAACGCAACACTTGCATCGATTCATATCGATACCTTATCGGGTCAACGCAACTCTTCGAGTCAACGACTCATCGTAATGCACCGATGCGGAGCGGGGCATTACATAATGCACACCAATTATCCAAGAATCACATAGACCAAATATGCACATACGAATAGCTGCAGGGACTATGTCCTGATCACCATGTCGTACCGTAGATTAATACAAATGGAGCTGGAGCCAAAATACAGAATCCAAAATACAAAATACAGAAACCAAAATACAAAATACAGAAACCAAAATACAAAATATAGAATTCAAAATAGGACCCTCTGTGAGAACGGATGGCTCAGAACACAACCAACCGGAGAGGATACTCTGAGAGATCCATCTGAGTAGGACGTATACTCTGAGAGATCACCTTTACAAGAATGATATCAGTAGTGGGATTGAGTGCTGGAGGGGATACTATCAGAGTATACGTCCTACTCAGATGGGTCTCTCACCGTTACTATATTTTTCTGACAGCATGGTGGATGTGCTCCGTCAACAGAATCTGACTCCAAGCCAAAACTTTGCCCCGGAGCTCAAGTGGACATCCTTCGTGTAGAGCTCGAGTGAGAGGTTCCTGACAGCATGGTGGTCTCCTTTGTCAAAGTATCCGTGCTCGTCCCACAACCAATGTGGGATGAGCACGGATACTTTGACAAATGAGACCACCATGCTGTCAGGAACCTCTCACTCGAGCTCTACACGAAGGATGTCCACTTGAGCTCCGGGACAAAGTTTTGGCTCGGAACAAGAATCTGTTGACGGAGCACATCTACTATGCTGTCAGAAAAAATTAGTAACGGTGGAAGACCCATCTGAGTAGGACGTATTCTCTGATAATATCTCCTCCAGCACTCAATCTCACTACTGATATCATTCTTGTAATTGTGATCTATCAGAGTATACGTCATACTGAGATGGATCTAGTATTCTCTCTTGTTGGTTGTCGTATCATCATTGCCGAGGGATGAGGGTCGGAGGACAGTACAAATAGTCTAATACAAAAACAACTCAATATGTAGTCCAATACAAATAGTCTAATACAAAAACAACCCAATACAAATAGTCCAATACAAATAAGTACTAATAGCTAATGAGAACCACGCTGCTCACGCAAACGCTCAGTGATACGTTCACGCAACCACCTCGAAAAAGCGAGATTTTTGGCGCGAGGAGAGCTGTCGTCCATTGCAAGGATTGCATGAAGAGTCCTCTCGGTCTCACTAGCTACCGGTGCTGGATGAATAGAACTCCCGGTCTCACTAGCAACCGGTGTCACTTTCTCCTTAACTGTAGGAGGAGCCACCTCAGCATTCACTGTTTTCCTCAAACGACGTACCGCTCCTCGGGTCATGGGTGCCATCTGGTAAGATCGATAGTCACAAATAATATAATTGTAACAGAAGCAAGCTAACTAAAGGAACCATCATGTAATTTGAGTACATTTTCGAAAGCCGATAAAGTATAAAAAATTTGATTTTTTGCCAAGTGTGAGAACGGATGGCTCAGAAGACAACCCAAGATTCATTCAAGCATACATTAGTGTGAATCATCTATGTTCTGTACATATGGTGTAGTATATGTTCTTATCGTATCTAGTATCTGAAGGACGTACGTAACAGAATCAAGATAAACTCACATAATGTAATACTAAGACATCATCTACTACTATATAAGATATAGTGATAGGTTGTCGTATCATCATTGCCGAGGGATGAGGGTCGGAAGACAGTCAACTTTATCTACGGCTACATAGTTTCTACCTCGCCAGTCGAATGGCTGCAGGTACTATGTCCTGATCACCATGTCGTACCGTAGATCAAATGGAGCTGGAACTGGAGCCAAAATAGAGTACTACTTCACCATGTCGTACCATTTTACTCTCTCCTCCTCCCCCCTCCGGCGCTCTCACTCTCTCTGGCGCTCTCACACTACTAATCCCTATGTGTTTTAAGTGTGAGAACGGATGGCTCAGAACACAACCCAAGATTCATTCAAGCATACATTAGTGTGAATCATCTATATTCTGTATACATATCATGTAGTATATGTTAACCTTATCGTATCTAGTATCTGAAGGACGTACGTAACAGAATCAAGATGAACTCACTAATGTAATACTAAGACATCATCTACTACTATATAAGATATAGTGATAGGTCGTCGTATCATCATTGCCGAGGGATGAGGGTCGGAGGACAGGCAACTTTATCTACGACAACATAGTTTCTGCCTCGCCAGTCGAATGGCTGCAGGAAATATCCGTCACCATGTCGTACCGTAGATTAATGCAATTAATAGAGCTGGAAATATCCGTCGCTAACCGGTAACTAGTCCGTTGCTAACTGAGATTGTCACATACACATATGTATATCACAGCTAGATGTATAGATATATACATCTATACAGAAGCACACAACTGATAGAACTCGCACTGTCCTTGAGACAGTGAACATATACACCATGAATCCAAACCCCATATATATTCACATTTACTAATCCAAACACCACCAAACTAATGGAACACCCAATATGGATAACACATTATTTAGCCAATATATAAACTCAGATGAATTTGAGAAGCAAAGCCACCCGCCGCCCCCGACGAAAGCCCGCCGTCCCAAGCCCGCCGCCCAGTAGTTCGGTTGCATATATATATGAAAAGTGCTTATGGGTGTGCGTCGGTTGCAAATAGCCCCGACGCACTCGCCCCAAGCCAGCCGCCCAGCCCCCGACGCCGCCGCCCCAAGCCAGCCGCCCAGCCCCCAACCCAAGCCAGTCGTCCAGCCCCCAACCCAAGCCAGCCGCCCAGCCCCCGACGCCCTCCGCCCCAAGCCAGCCGCCCAGCCCCCAACCCAAGCCAGCCGCCCAGCCCCCGATGCCCCCGCCCCAAGCCAGCCGCCCAGCACCCGATGCCCCCGTCCAAGCCAGCCGCCCAACCCCCGACCCAAGCCAGCCGCCCAGCCCCCGACGCCCCAAGCCCAAGCCCACCGCCCAGCCCGCCGCCCCAAGTCCACCCGCTTCCCAGACCCCGACGCCCCCGCCCCAAGCCCACCGCCCAGACCCCGACCCAAGCCAGCCGCCCAGCCCCCGACGCCCCAACCCCAAGCCAGCCTCCCAGACCCCGACGCCCCCGCCCAGCCCCCGACGCCCCAACCCCAAGCCCGCCTCCCAGACCCCGACGCCTCCGCCCCAAGCCCACCGCCCAGCCCCCGACCCAAGCCAGCCGCCTAGCCACGGACGGCCCAACCCCAATCGCGCCGTCCAGACCCTATAACCGAGAGAGAGAGAGAGGGGGGTTACCTTCGGGAGAGAGAGAGGAGAGGACGCCGACGCCGACGACGACACCGACGCCGATCACCGAAGCCGACATCGGCGAGAGAGAGAGAGAGAGAGAGAGAGAGAAAGAGAGAGAGAGAGAGAGGAGAGAGAGTGAATTTGGGGGGAATGCGAAAAGTTCTCCCCGTCGTTCCATTTAAAGTCTGGAACGTTTATTTAGAGACGGACGAGCGACTGGTAAAAAACCGTCGCCAATCGGTCGCCTTTTAGGATAAGTGTCGACTGCACATCCGTCGCTAAGGCGTCGAAAATATGTTCCGCCAATTTTCTACACAATTCCCGCCAAAATAATCGACTGTGTAGCGACGACTAAAACTCCGTCGCTAAACACCGACACTCTAGCGACGGATGTGCGACCTTTCCTCCCTCTAAAATTAAAATAAAAATGACAAAGGATTGTAGTCGGTAAGCAGTCGCTGAGCGGCCACGAAACCGTCGCTAATACCGACGGAATAAGTCCGTCACTAATAATCCGTCGCTAAATGAGTGTATTTTGGTAGTGTTTTATGCAGCATACAAGACAATCATTTAAAAAAAAATCACAAATTTGGTTTTGTAAATCCGTCTTGACAATATTCATTGCAGAGAAGTATCTTCCCACATTTGTTTTTTGCTATAGCAAATATAGGTAATTTTACTTCGGAAAGATTCTCATCCATCATCTCTTACCGCTTGCACAATCACACCTTAGCCATTCAAAATGTTTTCATCTTTCCTTTACAAAATCTAACAACTTAGTTGTGATCTCCAATATACTTAGCAACAATTTGCAAATTGAAAATAAAATCAAATAACTGTTACTTTTTAAAAAAAAAGAAAAAAAATTCGCTGGGGGCCTAGGCCCCCAGTCCAGTGAACGTGGATCCGCCCCTGTCTCCAACTCCCACCAAATAAATGGAAGAAATAATACGTTCCCGTGGCGCGATCCACTAATCGAATAATACTCTTCCTATATTATGAATGTTTGGAGGAATATGTGAAAAAAATACACCTCATTTATTTGTTAAGGGACATTCTTTACCAAAATAGTCCCCCTATTTTTGACTGATTGTAGATGTATACTGATCATCTTTTTTTTTTAAACTAAAATCGTCAAAATAACCTTACGAGCATCAAAAAGCTATAAATATGAAGACCATATCACATCTTTTCATCACACCAATCCCTTACAACTCTCTTTTATAATTATAACCACTTAAGTGCTAGGCTGGGTGAATGTAGAATCAACAAACGATCAGAATTCTCAACAACACGTGAACACTTAGACTTGATCAATTCAGAAGAAAAAAAGTTATGCGGCATACTACTACAGTATTACTTAAGATTGCTACCAATAAATCAAGTTATTATTTTTTTTTTTTTAACATTTAGCAATTCCAATGGATCCAAGAACTAATTGTAGCGCCTTAGTAGAACACAATGATATTTAGAAACTTTTTGTAGTTTCTTTCTCGGATATTTGGATCACAATCCCATAGCCCCTCCTAATGCATCCCAACCAAAAATTCTATTTCAATTACCATCTTCAAGTAAAACAATTGTCAAAAAAAAAAATTAGAACTGAAGTTTGGATTATTTTCAAACCAGTAAACATATTAGGACCCGACGGTAAGCATATTATAAATGCAGCCGAAAAACAATTTATTAAAGCCAAATACAAATTTTGTGCTACTTATTTGTCTCCTACTACTATAGTTGGTACTGGACACCTAAGAAGACATTCCTTGTTTTGATAGATATAAGGACCTTCAAAATAATAGGCATACACAATTATAACTTCTACCTCATGAGGAAAATTTACTTACAAAAATATTGTTCAGTGTCAACTTTCATTTATTTATGCCGTTACAGACGATCCTGTTATCCCGGCCACACCTGAGGGATTTGTAGCCTGCCGACGAGTAGGACACATTTCCAGCACACTGTCATGTTGGACACTTCTTGAAAACATGAGTACTGAAAGTACACCAGTAATCTTAATAACTCTTGTAAATCATCTCGCCTGGATAACCTGGATAGCTGCAGGGCTTGTGACTGTGGAAACATCTCAAATTTGCATCTTGCTAGCAACTAGACATGTGATAACCCTAGTTAGCTAATGATAGCAAGCCGTAGGACTTGATTGGCCGTGCCTGAAGAATTGGTGATGATTGATTGATATGAAACCTTCAAGCCACTAAAGAAGAAGAAAAGGAAGAGAGGACTTGAAGATCACCAAGTGACTCAGGCGAACATATTGTACTACTCTACACTACTTCTGAACTCATAAATGAAGACTCAAGACCAACTGATACATGCAAATTCAAGTTGCAACCAATTAACCAACTGATACATGCATGTGTACAAGTTCAGAGAAAAGTTAAATCAATATGAAAATAACAAGTAACTGATCAGTTTGAATACCAACGGCATCAAGATCTTTGATTTTCAATTAGGTAGGAGATGTTCCCAGTCAGTGTAAAGGCTTCTATACGTTATCAATGAGTATGTTATGCGTAGAAACGGGGCGGATATATATATAGGGTTAATTAGTTGAACCCCCCTATAGTTTGTACGTATTTTGGTAACTGTCTCCGTTGTTTCAAAAATAAAGAACACCCCCCTGGCTGCTTAATTTTCCACTCATTTTCTTCTATGCACCAGGGGGTACAACTAATTAACTTTATAAAGCAGGGGGGTGTTCTTTATTTTTAAAGTAACAGGGACAATTACCAAAATACGTACAAACCATAGGGGGGTACAACTAATTAACCCTATATATATATAATGAAATTAGAAGGTAAAATTGTATGCTTGTAATGAAGTGACATAAAAGTTAACAAATAGAAAATTAAAGGCGAAACAAGAGATGTAATAACGTTCATGAGTCAATAAATACACCAACCCTCCCTATGTTTCATGAGTATTACAGAGACTACCCCTATTTGAAACTAATTACACTCACCACCCCTCTCCTTTAGAAATTTTATAAAACATAGGGGTAGTTAGTGTTATATTTTTATAGAAAATAGAAACTATAGGGGTGGTCCGCGTAATTAGTTTCAAAGTAGAGGTAGTTTCTGTAATAAGTGTAAAATATAGGAATAGTTAACGTAATTTGCCCAAACTGAAACCTCAGCATAAACAAATCAGTTAGTCAATGACTCAATATTAACATTGATGGACAGCTAGCTAGCTAGCTAGCTAGCTGCAGTTCAGGTAAAACATATATATACCAAGGAAAAGAACGTATATATATTCACCTATGAATTCAAGTCTGCAGGTAAAACATCATTGCTTGGCAAAATATAACAAAATATTCAATTAAGAAAAAAGAAATGATATTCCCAAACTATCCATGTGCACCCAGGATTAAGAGCATTGCAATGTGCCAAGTTGTTATGTTATAGAAAATTACTGAAGGTGTATCCCATGTTCAAATATGACTTGCAACAGAAAATTATTTTAAATACGAAATCAAAATAGTTCAAAATCTAATTAATCTAGTTCAAAGAGAGAGAGAGAGAGAGAGAGAGAGAGAGAGAGAGAGAGAGAGGGGGCAATCGATCGGTTTGGGAGATTCCTATTTCTATTTCTAATTCAGTTTAGGTTCGAAAATCGAATACTAAATTCAAATCTCGAATCGAAAACCAGTCTCTCAAAACTTAAAATCGAAATCCGATCTAAAATATTTAAAATGGATCCTAATTATTTATTGGGGTCAAATTGGTTATGAATTTCAAACCGCGACATACTCATTTCTAATCAAGTAAGCATATGCTTACTAACGCGTGTCCCGGCACATAACATAAAATTCCTTGCGTAATTAATCGGACAATCGTTATGCGTGAATCGCGAGGCCAATTTTAAACAGTCGAATTTGTAATTTAGCACATCTTGACCCACTCACTCCATTTGGTCTTGACCTACTTTTATTCTTTATTAAAGTAATAATTAATTAGATAATTCCACTAAGCATTGCTCGTGAATCATGGGGCCATTTTTTATATTAATCCAAACAAAACACAGTTTGGTGACAGGTTGTCTACTTTTTCTTGGTGAACCATTACACACCTAATGATATAAAAAGAAATTATGGGGAAAAGAAATTAAATAGAGGTCCAATAATAGAATTTATAATCCAATAAAAACTGTACTTCCAACAAACCTACTATTTTACAGAAACACATAACTACAATATGAAAGTTTAAAAAAAAAAAATCTTATATTAATAGAAGAAGACAAATAATACAGAATTTACTACTAAATATTGAATTTAGTTCTTTTTTATGAGGTAACTTCTTTTATGTGCACTTCAACCCACTTGACAATGAATGAACGTTTTCAAGGTCACAAAAAAATGATAACCATACAAAATATTATAACAACAGAAATTTTCATATAGGGTAAAGAATTTTACTGAAATTATAAAAAAAAGTAAAAAGTTTAGGAAAATTTCATTTTAGGTAATGAAACGACAATTCCCATGGCGCGTTGGCGGAATGGTGGAGGGGGTCGGGGGGAACGCGCCACCATCAATGGCGCGCAGGGGGGAACGCGCCAACATCAATGGCGCGCGGGGGGCGAGGTGCTGGCGCGTGGGGGGGGGGGGGGGGAGCAATTAATGGAAAAAGAACGGTGGAAGTGATTGATTAAAGCTGGGATGAGCCATCAGTGATGGCGCCTCTCTCTCTCTCTAGAAAAGAACGGTGGAAGTGATTGATTAAAGCTGGGATGAGCCATCAGTGATGGCGTGTCTCTCTCTCTCTCTGATTAAAGCTGGGATGAGCCATCAGTGTTGGCGCGTCTCGGACAGAAGGCCATCATTGATGGCGCGTTGGGGTCTTCGAGAAAGGTGACCTGGGCCATCAGTGTTGGCGCGCCACGATTAATGGAGTCCCCTGCCTGCGCGCCATTGTAGATGGCGCGTCCTATCGTTTCTTCCCCTACGCGCCATGACACTTGTCGTTTCGTTACTCAAAATGAAATTTTCCCAAACTTGTTACTTTTTTTACAATTTCATTAAAATTCTTTACTCTATATGAAAATAATTCTGTTATAACAATGAACTTTTTTATGAGGCAATTTTTTTTTTTTTTTTTGTATGCACTTCAACCCACTTGTTTTGCAACAAAATGTATCCTAACCAGAGAGGACCCACTTGTTTGCTACATGCTACAAAAGAAAAGGTCGTTGAGACAGCTTTTAGTAGGATCAATGCCAAAACTCAAGTCTGAATTGAATATGTGAGTGCATTCAGAGCTTGATCATCTGATTTGGATCCATTATTTTGCAAACTATAATTATTGATTTTCAATTAAGAACAATATGGTCCATATATCGATCCAGCTTGTATGTCCCCCACAATCTCGGTCATGTTAGCTGTAATTAATTTGAGAAAGCTCGATCGATCCAGTCTCAATCCCCTGACCGACCGCCGCTTCAAAACCAATTAACAACTCTATAAATAACAAATACATGATACTTGTTCCTGCTACTGATCTGAGAAGAAGAAGAAGAAGAAGAAGAAGAAGAAGAAGACATGGGAGGAAAAGACAGGTTGATCGGAGTTGCTCTTGACTTCTCAAAGAGCAGCAAGAGAGCTCTGGAGTGGGCGATTGACAACCTCCTCGACAATGGCGACACCCTCCTAGTCCTTCACTCCTTAGTGCACCCACCAAAGACCCTCGACGAGACCAACCAAGCACTCTGGTCCAAATCAGGATCTCGTACGTAACTAAATTCTAAACCTCAATTAAGACTTCCATTTATCATTTATATTTCTCTCTCTCTCTCTCTCTGTCTCTCTGATTGATCCATCCGTGTATGTGTTCGTAGCACTTATCCCTTTGTCGGAGTTCCGAGAACCGGAGATAATGAAACGCTACGATATCAAGATGGACATTGAGGTGCTCGACTTGCTCGACACCACTTCCAGGCTCAAGAAGGTCAGTCAGTCAGTCGATCACTCCATTTTCTATTCTATTTTATTGCTTACTAATTTCTTACTTTCACAAGTTATTCATTTATGCATGCCATACTAGCTACTTACTAGTTAATTACTGAGTAACCGGATTGATTAATTATGTGTTATTATTTATAACTCATGCATGTTGCATATATATATTTAATCGTACGTACGTAGCCAGGCCTGCAGGTGAGTATCGTGAGTAAGCTGTACTGTGGAGATGCGAGGGAGAAGCTGTGTGAAGCGGTGATAGATCTAAAGCTGGACTCCCTCATCATGGGAAGCAGAGGACTAGGCCAACTGCACATGTACGTACTACCTACTACTTCTACGCCCCCCGGGCCCGGCCCTTAATGTAATGATAGTCTTAATTTGTTCCTCTCATGCGCGCATGCATGCTGGCAGATTATCCATGATTGATTAGCACTTTTACCTCTTGCTCGCTCATTAGTAGTAGAAATCATCTAATTAAGAGGGGTACGTAACATTCTCATTTTAGTTTTTAGAGGGAGGGTGTTTTTGTATGCACATGCATGCTACTTCTCCATCCACTTTGATGGTACTTGTAAACCAAGTGTTTCATGAATGTATTTGTTTGTTTTAATTTGATGCTTCGATCTTGCAGGATTTTGCTGGGCAGTGTAACGAATTACGTATTGTCACATGCAGCTTGCCCTGTGACAATCGTCAAGGACCCGAACTTCAAGCGCTAGCTCCTAAATTACCAGCAAGCAATGCATGCATGTATCAGGCAGCTGTCAATTTCAATCCTTGAGAATCTCGTTGATGAGGGGGAGCAGTACTTATAATCCTGATAGGAACAACCAATAAACTGAAATTAATTAATGGCCGTATATTCAGCTAGCTTGCGGTTAGCAACTTAAAATTCATGTCTAGTGAACTTGGATTGCATTCCACATTTGTTGTGTTTGTTGAGAATAAATTGTACGTGATGATGGTCAGTCGGACTTATTGTGATGGAAGAATTAGCTTCTAATTCTATTTCTGATTTTCCATTTTTTTTTTTTTTGTTATAGATCCTTAATCTGAGCATGCATGAAAGTGTTTCTACTGTGTATCATGCTTGTTTGTTATAGATCCTTAATATTTTTTTATATGAAAGAAAAAACTAATAATTAATAAACTATTAAATATAATCTAATATACTGCACCATTACCGGCCAAACACACACATATGCATTCACTGCAGGCACTCCCTCTCATGAGACTGACTCACTCACTAACATTTTATTTACTATCAAGAATTCCATCTTAATAAACACAACTAATTAATTGAGTTATAAGAAGGGATGGGATGGGATGGGATGGGATGCATCAGATGAAAAAACAAATCAACCGTGAGTTATAAACCACCGACGGTAGAGATCAACTAGCAAACTCATATTCTGCAATGCCACGCGTCCGGTACCAACCTAAAAAGAATGAGCTATACTCACTTAATTACCATCTAACCACCACGAGAAAGCGTGCACCGACAATCAACACGTCTTCATCCCGTTCGCATTTGACACATTTGGTTTTCTAGCACCAGACGCTGTGGAGCTTCTTAAGATAGTCAAAAAAGTTATGCACAATAATGTCATGTCTCCCAGGTCTATGGAGATAGTGTTTAAGAGGATTGGTTTTGCCATTCAAAAAGGACTGACGGTGCAGCCTGTTGTCCGCTTGTCATCTATTTCGGTATAATCTTTCACTCTCATTTGAATCAAGCAATGCTATTGCTGGTAGTAGACATCCTAACCACAGTGGATGAAGAATTTAAAATCCTACTTGGTCCTAAATGAAGATACTCTAAATTAAAGTTAAAAAAAAGGGTAATCAATCAATAGAGACATTTAAATCCAAAAACATTGTGCGCGCGAGAGAGAGAGAGAGAGAGAGAGAGAGAGAGAGAGAGAGAAGAGAGAGGAGTGAAACCGTAATTAGAAGAGAAAAGGAAAAGTGGGGCTCTAAAGGAGAATCAATCACATAATGTATTGATAAGAAGGAAATAAAGATAGGAAAAGAATAAGAAAACAAAGAGAGAATAGGTTTATATTTTCCTCAGAAATTCAGAAAGGGCTTACATTAGCTCTTTAATTTTTCGAATAGCCCAAAACTGAAACGGGAAAGTCCGTCGACGGGTCCGTCCGGAATATCTAATACTGGAATATTTTTATTTTTATTTTTACTTTTAGATCTAATACTCGACTAGATACCAGCCGTCCAGCGTGTCATCTAGGTATACGTACATAAGTACGCTGCCATCCTCCGTAATGGTTCTCTAAACATGCACAGCACATGCAGGAGGCCACAAACTGTTGCTTGCTTCTGTAAATATGTTGGGTCTTGTCATCCAAGTCCTAATTTTGAGCATCGACCATACACCGGCCACAGGCCACGCCATGTGAGAAGATCTGTTGGAAATATAAGCTAGAAAGTTACAAGTTTTAATTAAAGAGAAGAAACACCCTATGTTATATGTCATGTTCATATGCATGACAAGTTTTATTTCGGTTTCCTTATTTTCTATTTAACTTATACCTTTAATAAACATGTAACTTATATATGCAAATACATATGCTATATAAGAGCATCATCTTGTATCCATTTTCTCAAGCAAAGATCAATAAACATTATTCCGCTTCAATATTTTGAGCATCCTCTTCTAGTGTTTTAGAAACAAGAGAACACATCCCTCTTGTGTTTTCTCATCTCCAGAAGAAGTTCATCTCCATCAAAGTGGTATCAAAGCCAGAGAGGTGTCATGGCTTCCAACAACAACAACAACATGTTGTAACCCCAACTACCTCGCTTCACCGGCAAAAATTACAACCAATGGAGTATTCAAATGAAGGTCCTCTACCAATCTCAAGATCTTTGAGATATTGTAGAGAGCGGAGTTCCTGAACCCGCTGATGTGGCTAGTCTCAATTAGGGCTGCAAACGAGCCAAGCCGAGCCAAGCTTTTGTAAGCTTGAGCTTGGCTTGACTAGAATTAATCGAGCTCAAGCTCGAGCTCAAGCTTGATAAATTTTTTATTTTAGAGCTTGAGCTTGGCTTGAGCTTGTTTATATTAAGCTTGAGCTTGGCTTGGTTTGAGCTCGAGCTTGGCTTGATAAGTAAGCTTGATAAACAAGCTTGATAAGGTCAAAATCAAGCTCGTTAAACTTGATTTCGAGCGAGCTCAACTTTATTTCAAGCTCATTAAGCTTGATTTCAAGCTTAACAAGCTCGATTTCAATTTACTTAGGTTTGAATTCAAGTACCTATAATATTAACAATTTATTTATAAAAGTTTAATTAAAAAAGTTCCTTAATATCAATTATTAAGGACATATAAATATATAATGCACACAAATATACATATACTAAATAAGCTCCTAAACGAGCTTCTAAACGAGCCAGCTCGCAAGCTCATCAACGAGCCAGCTCGCGAGCTCAAACGAGCCGAGTACTTCTAAGCTTGAGCTTGGCTCGTTTATTAAACGAGCTCGAAAATGAAGCTTGAGCTCGGCTTGTTTACTAAACGAACCGAGCTCAAACGAGCTTTTATCGAGCCGAGCTTCGAGCAGCTCGCGAACGGCTTGGCTCATTTGCAGCCCTAGTCTCAATGCACAACAACTTTGAAGGAAGCTCGCAAGAAGGACAAAAAAAATATTGTTTTTCATATATCAAGCGGTGGATGATGTTATCTTTGAAAGGATATCGACGGTGACTTCGGCAAAGGAAGCATGGGACACACTTCATTCATCATACATGGGAGATGACAAGGTGAAAATGGTAAGGCTACAAACTCTTCGTAGCGAATTTGATACACTAAAGATGAAAGATGTAGAATCCATTGAAGATTATTCCAATCGGGTTATTTCAATTGTTAACCAATTAAAGTGAATGGTGAGAAAGTTGAAGATCAAAGAATTGTTGAGAAAATTCTACGAAGCTTGACTCGAAAATTCGAGTCTACCGTAGTAGCCATTGAAGAATCCAAAGATTTGTCTACACTTTCAGTAGAGAGTTTATTGGGTTCACTTCAGTCCCATGAACTCCGTATGAAACAATATGATTCCACTCCTCTAGAGCAAGCTTTCCAAACACATATGTCTTTTAGAGGCGGTTCGAAAGGAAGAAGAGGTGGTCCAAGAGATCGTGGAAGAGGAAGACACAATGGAGGCAGATACATCGAAGTTGAGAAAAGGGAAGATGTCGATTCTTCAAATTGGAGGAGAACAAGAGGAAGAGGAAGAGCTGCAAGTAGAGGCCAAGGTAGAAGTCGTGAAGATTTTTGTCAAGTTCAATGTTACAATTGTAGAAAATATGGCCATTATCAAACAGATTGTTGGTCCAAGAAGACCAATAATGAAGAAGGAAGCTCAACTTTCATGCATGAAGAAGAAAAGAAAAGTGAGAACGATACTCTCTTTCTCGCTTGCAATGTTGAAGAAGTTACACATGACGAAGTATGGTACATCGACAGTGGCTATAGCAACCATATGACTGGAAACAAGAAGGTGTTCATGAACCTTGATGAATCAATTACAAGTGAAGTTCGAACTGGGGACGACAAGTGTAATGACCCGCTCCGTCCTAGCGGAACGTCGATTCAAACGGCAAGTGCAACGACTCAAACGAGCCGTCGACCCGAAGAGTTGGCATCGACCTGATGAAGAATCGATGCAAGGCTTACATTGGTCCGACAAGATGAATCCAGACTTAGACTTTCAAAGGCGGCGCTCGGAGTATCGCTCGGCCGATGCGAACATCGCTAAGGTGGGTGGCTCCGATGAACCCGTCTTTGCTTAGCCTAGACACATAACAATGCGGACACTATCACGAAAATCGCTAGGCGATAACCCCGTGCATGCTAATAAATGACTCAACGCACCTAGCTAAGGGAATAATCCCATCTTGTATGCTTGTATAGAATATGGAAAGAAATATAGAAAATATGAGAACTCTCGTACCGCGCTCCACGCTCGTGCTACGGCACAAGCTTACGTTCAAGTTTCCTATGCGTTCAACAATCAAACAATGAATGGGTTACAACAATGAAACGGAAAGACTATCGACATAGTCGTTCCGAATAGAGTTTAGCAACATTGAAAGACTATAGGACCGATGGGTCGCCAAGGCGACTCCCGCACGAGGAGTTGCAAAATGTATGAATGAATGAATGAACGAATAAGTGAATGAATGAATCAACGAATGAAAGAATGAATACGTGAATGAATCGATGAACAAACGGACAAGTGAAAGAAAGAAAAGAATGAATGAATGAAAGATAAGAAAAGAAAGAATGGTTAGCGACAGGTGTGACGGGCACGTGCAACGAGGCTCGCTACCCGTGCTGCACGGACGCCAACCTGGTCGATAACGCATTATGGCTAAGGGTTAGCCTACGGCTCGGAGATAGCCGTTAAGTTAAATGACAAGATAATACGATCGTGCAAATGTCATTGTTCCGTTGGACGCTATACTTGGGATGTTAAAAATGTGTGTCAAAGAAAAGATAGGCTTGGCTCGAGGATTTTCTAGTTGAACGCATGACGGACAGACTGTCGAATTGATTTGGCTTGGATGAAAATGTGAATGCTTGGATTTACTTCGACGATAACCCCAACATCGACATGCTTGTCTTATGCGAGCGCAACTCCAACCTCGCACATGCGTCGTACCGATTAGGGCGATCACTCCGCGTGAGCGCTGGTATGGTGATTCATACAGCGGGAGTGATTGAACTAGAATGGCGTGGCAATTTGTGTGCCTCGACTTGTGGTTTGATGCGAAGGTGACTCGAGAATGAATTGTATGCTTGATGATTAAGTTTGAGGATTGAGTAGGTCCAATCCGCGTATCGAGAATGAATTAGTCTAGACGCAAGCAAGAGTTACGCCCTGATGAGAATGACTATTCCGCGGGAGCGTTACATGGTGATTCATGAACCACCGAGGATAATCGGACTCGCGTGAGATTGGGGCGCAACATATTGTCAAAGCTAGATAAACTCGTGATCGAATACATGAATTGGTTAGAATGGATATGTGAAGTATGTCGATTGGGTGATTTGAATGGATTCGAATACACGCAACGAATGCATTGATGCGAATAGGTGATCGTGCTCGATGTTTAAAAATCTGAGTGACGCGAGCTTGGGTAGAAAATCCCGTACTACCAACTTTGGTTTGACCCTAGGATTGGGATCAGTGTTGGCATTATTGTTGGGGAACTATGATTCCAATCCTGACATTGACTTAGCCTCGAAAAGATGGCCTAGCGGTTAGGCGAGACGTCTTGTTTCATGAGTTATCAATCGGAAGATTGATCTTGAGGATTGGCATGGATGGATAGCGTGAATCACGAATATAGGAAACCCTGCTCACGAGACTCGGCTGACATACATATATTTCAGGGACGCCTGAGTATGTGCATGATGCGACTCAAGTGAGAATGACGAATTCTCTATCATGCGGCTTGGCTGAATGCATGTATTCTGGTAACGCCTGGAATGCGTGCACGATCCAGCCAAGTGATACGTTGAGTACAAACGAGACTTGAGGAATGGATGAGTGTCGAGAACTTGAAATCGTATTAAAAAGAAAGGAATGATACTAGTACGAGTGTGGCTCTGAATCAAAGAAACGTATACGCAGAGTGAGCGTGAACGACGACGAGATTAGCCCTAAACAAGTAAATGATATGGAATCGATATCGTGCAAATAAAAGTTGGTATAACGAATTGGACCATTGATAGGAAGATATACTCGAGGACAGTGCAATACTTAGTCTTGAATCGGACGAAAATTATATAGACTTGGTCGATCCCGCTAAGTAGAAATCATACTGATTTCGTGGACACGAACGCTTGAAAAGCTAATCGGGTCATCTCGATGACCGAAATAAACGAAAGTAAGTTTGCCTCAGCTCGTGACCCGCGCATTTGACGAATTACAACGTGCCTCGTACGACCATTTCAGTCCCATGATACGTCGAAACAGCAACCAAGTCGAAGAAACACTTGAATTGAATAAGTACCATCAAGTCTAAAAATGAATGGACAGTCATCCAATAAAATTCACCAAACAAATACGACATAAAACTTGGAAGGATAACCGAGCCTGGTTCGATGCCATCGAACGATAGCGCCGTTCGATAGAATTGTCTAAGAAACACGATGACACGAGCTAAGGAATGGTAGGATGATCTGCACTCAGGAAGTCTCGAGGACGAGACTTATTTTGAGTGGTGTATTATGTAATGACCCGCTCCGCCCTAGCGGAACGTCGATTCAAACGGCAAGTGCAACGACTCAAACGAGCCGTCGACCCGAAGAGTTGGCATCGACCTGATGAAGAATCGATGCAAGGCTTACATTGGCCCGACAAGATGAATCCAGACTTAGACTTTCAAAGGCGCGCTCAGAGTATCGCTCGGCCGATGCGAACATCGCTAAGGTGGGTGGCTCCGATGAACCCGTCTTTGCTTAGCCTAGACACATAACAATACAGACACTATCACGAAAATCGCTAGGCGATAACCCCGTGCATGCTAATAAATAACTCAACGCACCTAGCTAAGGGAATAATCACATCTTGTATGCTTGTATAGAATATGGAAAGAAATATGGAAAATATGAGAACTCTCGTACCGCGCTCCACGCTCGTGCTACGGCACAAGCTTACGTTCAAGTTCCCTATGCGTTCAACAATCAAACAATGAATGGGTTACAACAATGAAACGGGAAGACTATCGACATAGTCGTTCCGAATAGAGTTTAGCAACATTGAAAGACTATGGGACCGATGGGTCGCCAAGGCGACTCCCGCACGAGGAGTTACAAAATGTATGAATGAATGAATGAACGAATAAGTGAATGAATGAATCAACGAATGAAAGAATGAATACGTGAATGAATCGATGAACAAATGGACAAGTGAAAGAAAGAATGAATGAAAGATAAGAAAAGAAAGAATGGTTAGCGACAGGTGTGACGGGCACGTGCAACGGGACTCGCTACCCGCGCTGCACGGACGCCAACCTGGTCGATAACGCATTATGGCTAAGGGTTAGCCTACGGCTCGGAGATAGCCGTTAAGTTAAATGACAAGATAATACGAAATGGTCGTGGACAAACGGCACGGGCATTGTGTGGAGTATACAGTGGCCGTGGTAGTGGAAGGATTCTGCGACACGGGCGTTGTGTGGAGTATACCGTGGCCGGCCTAGGCGGAATCAAAAGTCAGGGCTTACGGGCTGCCTGGTGCGGGCTTGGGCACCGGGAGACATAAGTGCAGGGTATTTCAAGAGACTTAACGGGGTGTACCAGCCATCACCCTACGCTAAGTTGAGAAATACCAAGGGAAAATGTCCAAAATGGCTTGTCATGCCAGCGACCGGTGTATATAGATTAAGTGTACTTTGCTGGTGGCTATCCACGTGCAAGTCCTTACATTGAAATCAAAGTAGTCTAAGTTAAATGAACAAGCGCCTACTGAACGGCTGAAAATGTATCACACCAAACAACAAAGAGTGCTTCATGCAAACGAGTTAAAAGAACACACGCCTACGACGCGCTAGAACCCGAGGCAGGGACACGCTCTTGATATTGAAAGTTTACATGAGACACGTGAAGTTATTCCTTATGAATTGTTGACTAACTTGGTTTACTTTGGACAGGGAAGGCCGGACGGTAAGTATGGGTAAGTCGTGCATGTATTTTCATACGACACTTGAATTCGGCAACACGAGATAGGTTATGGAATATGCCATGAAACTGATCCTAAGGCAAGATTAGAAAGACAATAAATGATAGACGGACACAAAAGTAAATATAACGTGTTTGGTAATGATAGCATTGTGGGCGAGCTAGCCTCCCCACCAGTGCATAACAATGTACTGATAACCCCACAGTCTGCTTGCAGGAAGCAGGAAACGTCGGCGGGTGCGGAGCTTCCATCGAACGTGCTAAGGCGCAGAGCCAACTCTGGGGCCTTGGAACGTTGCAAGAAACTGAAACTCCCTATACAGGACATAATGTATCGGAACATCGCCATGAATCATTCCATGTTGTAAGCCACTTGGTACGCCTTTTATGTTTCAGAGAGAGAGAGAGCTTGAGCGATTTGTAATATCGGCCTAGCGCCGCTTGTAATCTTCTTGAATATCAATAAAGAGATTGAATTCGCTTCAAATTTATGTCCATTTACTTTCCGCTGCAAATGTGGACACTCTGTGCGACTCTGTTGGCTAGCTCAAATCGACCATTTCTGGACTTGGTGTCACGCCCCAGAACCAGAATACTGGAGAGCGGAGGAATGACTCAGCCAGCTACGTATTACGGGTAGATGAATACCGTATAATACGATCAATGCTGTCTAAAAGACAAGGGGTGCATACTATATGAAAGTCTCGCTATGGTCACTTCACATCTATTGTCTCAATCATTCAAACAAGAAGCAATAATAGAGAACATTTAAAATAAAGCAATAAGGCGTCCCAAACGCTTAGTCAAAATGTTCTTGAGATTTGGCTTTACAAAACATAGCCAGATGATATAGCAACATATACACAATTGTTATCAGCTGCAGTCTGACTTAATTACAATTATGTAAAAGTAAGTACAAGACAATCCGACTAACATGTCGGTGCCAAACGGTAAAATATAAAGTAAGTAACAAAATGAGCGGGGAAGTAAGGAACCCACTCGAGTCCTCCTGCGATCATTCCTCTAGTGTTGACCATCTTGGAGGTGGAAGTAAGCTGAGTCCTCGGGAACCGGCTCTAAATCTGGCCATGCAAAACCAGAGAGGTTAGACCTCTAATAGCAAGTACCGCAAGGAAGCACGATATGAGGCATTAAACCAGTAAATAAGAGAATATAATAATAGATCTCTGCTCGCTACTGGGATTCACGTGACATCACGACACTTCGAACCAACCTCCCAACCAAACAAGGACAGAAGTTGGCCCGTCATGTCATGATGCTCTGATCATCTAAGTTAGTTAACAGAGTAGGTACAGTACACAAACAAATCAACTTAAACGGCCATCCAACTCCTACGGCTTACTACTGTGAGTCCCAAGTTATCCTGGAATTATGCAATAAGGATTTCTCAGTTCTTACTATGGACAAACAAGGCTAGTCTATCCAATCAATCAATTGCGCCAATCATGAATTAGACGAGTCCCAGCGGGACGCCCGTCATCAATATACAATATACAATAATATAAGCAGATACCGCTCCCTGTCCGTGTGGCAGATTTGCAGTATCTGTGGGAACCAGCCGGCCTGTTGGACACTAATAGTCCCAAAGAGGGCTGCCATGTAAGAACTCGGAAATCCATTCTCTCCATGCAATCATTATTTTATTTAACTTAGTAGCCTCTACGTTAAGTGAAATCCCATGCCGTGGGTCATGGTCATTCAGAATGAGTACTTCCGTACAAAGTACGATATGCCCAGCTCTACAACGATACCCGTGCGGTTAGGTTGTAGGTCTTACATAGCGTAATGCAACAATTAAAACTAACCACAGAATAATCATGCCTTGACCATAAAGTACACATGCTGCTTTCGTAAAAATAAATAAATAAATTGTAGCCTGCATGTATCTATATGTCAATATTTGGGATTGGCCAATCGATTACAAATATGAACGTGTCTTATTCCATTTAATTCAATAAGACGACTAGCCAGTCTCTTAGTTCCATCTAGGAACGCATGATCAATAATTAATCAAGATAACAATCAATGTTAATTAATGCCAATTCGAGAAATAAAATGGAGAAATAAATAATGATTGGGAAATAAATAATCTCATGTGCTGTGAAAAATGATTGGGAAATAAATAAACTCATGCGCCTGAGGAATGCTGTGGGAAATAAATCTCATGCGCTGATGTGGAAAAGGTTGGAAAATAAATAATATCATGCGTCTGAGAGAAATGATTGGAAAATAAATAAACTCATGCGCTGTGGGAAGTGATTGGAAAATAAATAAATTCATGCGCCTGAGGAAGGTGGCTGTGAGAAATAAATAAACTCAGGGAAGCTGTGGGAAATAAATAAACTCATGCGCCTGAGGGAATCTGTGGAAAATAAATAAACTCATGCGCCTGAGGGGAAGGGTTGAAAAATAAATAACTCATACGCCTTGGCTGTGGGAAGTGATTGGAAAATAAATAAATTCATGCGCCTTGGCTGTGGGAAGTGATTGGGAAATAAATAACTCATGCGCCTTGGCTGTGGGAAGTGACTGGGAAATAAATAAATTCATGCGCCTTGGCTGTGGGAAGTGATTGGAAAATAAATAACTCATGCGCCTTGGCTGTGGGAAGTGATTGGGAAATAAATAAATTCATGCGCCTTGGCTGTGGGAAGTGATTGGGAAATAAATAACTCATGCGCCTTGGCTGTGGGAAGTGACTGGTAAATAAATAAATTCATGCGCCTTGGCTGTGGGAAGTGATTGGGAAATAAATAACTCATGCGCCTTGGCTGTGGGAAGTGATTGGAAAATAAATAAATTCATGCGCCTTGGCTGTGGGAAGTGATTGGGAAATAAATAACTCATGCGCCTTGGCTGTGGGAGCGCCTTGGCTGTGGGAAGTGATTGGGAAATAAATAACTCATGCGCCTTGGCTGTGGGAAGTGATTGGAAAATAAATAAATCATGCGCCTGAGGAAAATAAATCTCATGCGCTTGAGGAATGAAGATTTGATGCGCTGTGGGAATAAAGATTTCCATGCGCTTGAGGAATGAAGATTTGATGCGCTGTGGGAATAAAGATTTCCATGCGCTTGAGGAATGAAGATTTGATGCGCTGTGGGAATAAAGATTTCCATGCGCTTGAGAAATGAAAATTTGATGCGCTGTGGGAATAAAGATTTCCATGCGCTTGAGGAATGAAGATTTGATGCGGCTGGGACTGTTCTTCTTCTCCGAATTTTCTGAGAACAGAACCATGGGAACCATGGAAGCCATTGCTTCCAAGCTTCATAAATCCTTCATCCCAAGCCCAAATATGGACTTCCATAGGTCAAAATTGGGTAGAACGAAATTCTCTACAACATGGAACCATCGAAACTTGAAGATAACAAGGTTTACTAGATCAAAATCTAAGAAATCCGAAAATGTATCAAACTTAGATCTACAACAAGTAAGCCATGGAAATTGAAAATGCTAAGTACTAAAGAGACTTAGAATCAAATGAGGAAGATGATGGAACAATAAAAATGGGGATCCATCAAGAAGCAAGTTGGCACTTGCCTATCTCTTCTAGGTTGGTGGGAGAGTTAGGAGGAAGAAGAAGTGAAATGGAAAGAAGTAATGAAGAGAGAGAAATGGTTTTGGGCTTTAAATGAAGGGGTGGTGGTAGGTGGGAGTATTGGGCCGGATCCAATGGGTTCATCCAAGGCCAACCCGTAAGCAAAGCAAAGAGGTAAAAGCCAAAAATAAATGCAGGAATAAAAGCAGGAAATAAAGTGCAGAAATAAAATTACAGGAAATAAATTAACATGAAAATTTAAAGAGCAGATTAATTAACTAACATAAATTTACAGAAATTTAAATACAGAATAATACATTGTAACTATTAAATAAATACGTATTCTGGGAACGGGAAGTGACATCTCTACCCTCCTTAGAAAAATTCCGTCCTCGGAATTTCAGATCTAAGCATGATAGAAATATCGAAGCTAAACTAATCTAAGTATAAACAATTGAGTAAGCAATCATTCTACAATGATAATAACAAGTAATGTATCTACATCTAACAATCTACAACATTAAGTAATTCTACTCATAAGGTGACAAGCATGAGGAGTTGAGACAATCAAGGTATACAGAAGGAAATATACCTTGTGAGTCAAACAGGTGCGGATACCGTGATCGGATATCATCCTCACGTTCCCACGTTGACTCCCCTAAAGAGTGATGACCCCAAGCGACCCGGACAAGGTTAATTGTTCGGTTCTTGAGTATCTTCTCTCTTCGGTCCAAAATAGACACAGGCTGTTCCTCGTAAGACAGGTTGGTACCAACAACCAGCTCAGAATGATCAAGGACATGGCTTGGGTCCGATACATACCTTCGCAACTGAGATACATGAAATACGTCATGCACCTCTCGTAACGAAGGTGGAAGAAATAAACGATAAGCAACATCGCCTACCCTCTCAAGGATAACAAACGGGCCCACGTATCGGGGACTCAACTTTCCGCGAATGCCAAATCTAATGACCCCACGGGTAGGTGAGATCCGCAAGAATACGTGGTCCCCAACAGAAAATTCTAGCGGCCTACGATGCTGGTCTGCCCAATGACGATGCCGATCCTGCGCAACTCGAAGTCGCTCTCTAATTCCTTTAATCACTTCCTCTGTCTGAACAATCATCTCCGGGCCTAACATCTTTCTCTCCCCAATATCGTCCCACGCAAGTGGCGACCTACACTTCTTACTATATAGTGCTTCAAATGGCGCCATCTGGATACTTGCTTGATAACTGTTGTTGTACGAGAACTCGACTAAGTGCAGGTGGCTCTCCCAAGATCCTCCAAAATCCAGAGTGCAAGCTCGCAACATGTCTTCCAAAGTCTGAATTGTTCTTTCTGATTGCCCGTCTGTCTGGGGATGGTAAGCCGTGCTAAACCTTAACTTGGTACCCAGGCTATGATGTAAGCTCTTCCAAAAATGTGATATAAAACGGGTATCTCTGTCTGACACAATACTGACTGGGACCCCATGCTGTCTGACTATCTGCTGCATATACAATTCTGCCAACTTCTCCGTAGATTGACCTACTCTGAAAGGAAGAAAGTGCGCCACCTTTGTAAGCCGATCTACTATCACCCAAATAGCATTTTTACCACTTGGTGATCTCGGTAAACCGGTCACAAAGTCCATTGTGATATGCTCCCACTTCCATTCCGGGATAGGAAGCGGTTGCAATAATCCAGCTGGCCTCTGCTGCTCTGCCTTCACTTGCTGACATACCAAGCAACGGGAAACAAATCTAGCTATCTCCCTCTTCATCCCATTCCACCAGAAGTGCTGCTTGATATCTTGGTACATCTTGGTCCCTCCAGGGTGTATGAAATACTGAGAACTGTGAGCTTCTGTCATAACCTCCTGTCTGATATCTCTACTAGGCACACATAGACGTGACCCAAACCTAAGCGTACCATCTTCATGGATTTGCATCTCCTTCCTGAGTCCTGACTCACATTCTTCCCTAAGCTTCTGAATTCTTGGGTCTTGTGCCTGAGCTGCCTTGATCCTATCTACCAAGTTAGATTGAACTTGTAGACTCACCAGAACTCCTATATCACTAGGAAGTATAACCTCGATGCCCATCTCCTGAAGGTCTTCTAAAATGTGCTTCTGTGTTGTCAACATAAATGCGCCGCCTCTCCTGCTAAGAGCGTCTGCTACCACATTAGCCTTGCCTGGATGATACTGAAGCTCCACGTCGTAATCCTTGATCAACTCCAACCATCTTCTCTGCCTCATGTTCAGTTCCTTCTGAGTAAAGATGTACTTCAGACTTTTGTGGTCCGTGTACATCTCCACTCGGTCACCATATAAGTAATGCCTCCATAGCTTCAAAGCGAATACTACTGCCGCCAACTCCAAATCATGAGTTGGGTAATTCTTCTCGTGGTCTCGAAGCTGCCTAGATGCATACGCTATCACCTTCCCATGTTGCATGAGGACACATCCAAGTCCTTTACCTGACGCATCATAATAAACAGTAAAACCTCCGGGTCCAACTGGTAATGTAAGAATAGGTGCTGATATCAACTTCTGCTTCAAATTCTCAAATGATGTCTGGCATTCTGCCGACCAGTCGAATGGTACATCTTTCCGTGTCAATCGGGTCATGGGTGCTGAAAGTCTCGCAAAGTCTGATACAAACCTTCTGTAATATCCTGCCAATCCCAAGAAACTCCGTACATCTGCTACGGTCTTGGGTACTGGCCAACTTTCTACTGCTTCTACCTTCTTGGGATCCACTGCTACTCCAGCTCCTGATATGATATGACCCAGAAATGAAATGTGATCCGACCAAAACTCACATTTGCTGAGCTTGGCATACAACTGGTTCTCTCTCAGAACCTGTAACACTTTCCTGAGGTGGTCTTCATGCTCCTCTTCACTAGTTGAATATACAAGAATGTCATCGAGAAACACAACGACAAATTGATCCAGGTACGGCATAAAGATGCGGTTCATCAAATCCATAAATATTGCTGGAGCATTGGTCAAACCAAACGGCATTACTAAGAATTCATAATGCCCATACTTCGACCTGAATGCTGTCTTGGGAATGTCTTCCTTCCGAACCCTCACTTGATGATACCCTGAACGAAGATCTATCTTGGAGAAAACTCTGGCCCTGCTCAACTGATCAAATAAGTCGTCGATCCTGGGTAGTGGGTACTTGTTCTTCACTGTTGCTGCGTTAAGCTTCCTGTAATCAATGCACAATCTGGATGATCCATCCTTCTTCCCCACAAGTACTACTGGTGCTGCCCAGGGTGACACGCTAGCTTGGATGAACTTCTTCTCCTTCAGTTCCTCTATGTGCTGATATACCTTGGCCTGCTCTGAATCTGCCATTCTGTAAATCCGATCTGATATCAGTTTAGTTCCAGGTGCCAATTCTATACTGAACTCAATATCTCTAACTGGTGGTAGACCTGGAAGTTCTTCGGGAAATACGTCCAGAAATTCTTCAACAACCTTCGGAACTTGAACTTCTTCCATTGCCGTCACTACTCCCTGCTCTTGTTGAGTTGCTACTGATCTGACTAAGGTGAACCGCTTCATGCCTGGAATATCAAAAGATACACTCCCTCTATGACAATCTATTATCGCATGACTGTCTTTCAGCCAGTCCATGCCTAAGATAACGTCGAAATTTCCAACAGGAAATTCTATCAACCGGGCGGGTAAGGAATGCCCGCAAACTACAACGCTACACGCTAGAATAACTCTACTAACTCCTACGAGCCCATTACCAGTGAGTATATTCAACCTCCCTGGCAATGCCTCGAACTCCATTCCTAGCCGTGTTGCAAATTGTGCAGATATAAATGAATGGGATGCTCCCGAATCAAACAATGCTACTGCGGGATATGAGGCGACGAGAATGTTACCTGCCACAACATCTCCCGATGCTAAGGCCTCTTCCAAGGACAGAGTGAATGCCTGCCCTCGACCTCCTTGCTGGTTTCCATGCTGCGGCCTAGCCTGGTGCTGCCCCTGGCCCCTGCCTTGGTGATGCTGGGGTGGTCTATGCTGATGTTGCTGCATCGGCGGTCCCTGCTGCCGAAACATTTGAGCCTGCGTCATGAACGGACGCTGGGCCAACGGTCTCACTGCTACCGCTGGTCCTCGATACTGTCCTGCCCCTGGTGCTGGCAGAGCAGGAAACTGTTGTACTGGTCCTCCTGACCTCGAATTCATGGGACATGTGGTAACCCGATGATCTGGGTTTCCACATATCAAACACTGCCCGTTCAATGTCCGACACACATCTCTAGTGTGCCCTATCTTCCCACGATAAGTGCAGCCCGCTGGGGGTTGCTGGTTCTTCCTCTGATGCTGTTGCTGCTGCCTTGGTGGTGGTGCTGGCCCTCGTATTGCCACATCATGAATGCGGATGCCAAGGGACGGTGCTGTTGTTCGGGGAGCTGCTCCCCCTCCTCCTTCAATCTGACTGTGGGATCTCTTCTGACCTCCAGTCCTTGCCGCAAGCCTCTGAATGGTTATCTCATGCCTTCGAGTTGCCGTCAATACTTCATCAAAAGTCTGGTAATTGTGCCCCTCTATCAATTGCAAGAGCTCAAGATGAAACCCTTGCTGGAACCTCATAGCCCTCTGGCTCTCTGTGGCTTCCATCTCCGGGGCGAACCTACTCAATCTGCAGAACTCCGCTGCATAAGCATCTACCGTCTTGCCAGCCTGTCTAAGATTGATAAACTTCTGTTGTAGCTCAAACTGCGCCACAACTCCATAGTACTTTGTCTTGAACCTTGCTGTAAAATCGTCCCAAGCCACAGGACGTCTGATGCCTACCTCCTCTGATTCCCACCAATCACGTGCGAGATCCTGAAGTAACAACTTCACCTGATCCACACGTTCTTCTGCCGGCACCTTAGCGGCTGTCAAAATAGCCTCAATATCCTTAAGCCATACATCTGCTGAGATGGCATCCTCCGTGCCTTCGAAACGGCGGGGGTTGTACTTGCAAAACTGGGCTGATGCTCCTGAATCCGGCCTGGCCCCTCTTTCCAAAGCTGTCTGCAACCCTTGGTTGAGCAACACATTCTGCTCTTGTAACTGAGCGTGCATGCGCTGCTGGGCTAACATCTGATGTTGCTGAGTAGCCATCATCCCTCTCATGATCTCCAGAAGGGCTGGTGTGTCCACTTCCACTGGGGTAGGTGGAACTATTGGTGGTGTTGGAACCTCCGGATACTGCGGTCCAACTGCTGGTTCCACTATCACCTCTTCTTGAATAGCCTCTTGAGGTTGTACTGGCTCTTGTTGCTGACCAACCTGGTCAGGTTGCCCATGTTGCCCTTGTTGTTGTTGCCCAATCCTGACAGATGCAGACGAGGTGCCCCTAAGAAAAGGGACAAGAGAATAATCAAACGGTCGGACAGGGAAGATCAATGAAGTCAAAGGATACCGGAATGTCAAGCTAGAATCGAGAATACGAATCAGGAGATCAAGGGGAAACATGTGTGATTGAGACATCCTATAAATTAAAACACCCCACAAGTCTGAAATCAGACCTGCATGGGCCACCACTAAAACCTTGTCACGCCCCAGAACCAGAATACTGGAGAGCGGGGGAATGACTCAGCCAGCTACGTATTACGGGTAGATGAATACCGTATAATACGATCAATGCTGTCTAAAAGACAAGGGGGTGCATACTATATGAAAGTCTCGCTATGGTCACTTCACATCTATTGTCTCAATCATTCAAACAAGAAGCAATAATAGAGAATATTTAAAATAAAGCAATAAGGCGTCCCAAACGCTTAGTCAAAATGTTCTTGAGATTTGGCTTTACAAAATATAGCCAGATGATATAGCAACATATACACAATTGTTATCAGCTGCAGTCTGACTTAATTACAATTATGTAAAAGTAAGTACAAGACAATCCGACTAACATGTCGGTGCCAAACGGCAAAATATAAAGTAAGTAACAAAACGAGCGAGGAAGTAAGGAACCCACTCGAGTCCTCCTGCGATCATTCCTCTAGTGTTGACCATCTTGGAGGTGGAAGTAAGCTGAGTCCTCGGGAACCGGCTCTAAATCTGGCCATACAAAACTAGAGAGGTTAGACCTCTAATAGCAAGTACCGCAAGGAAGCACGATATGAGGCATTAAACCAGTAAATAAGAGAATATAATAATAGATCTCTGCTCGCTACTGGGATTCACGTGACATCACGACACTTCGAACCAACCTCCCAACCAAACAAGGACAGAAGTTGGCCCGTCATGTCATGAAGCTCTGATCATCTCAGTTAGTTAACAGAGTAGGTACAGTACACAAACAAATCAACTTAAACGGCCATCCAACTCCTACGGCTTACTACTGTGAGTCCCAAGTTATCCTGGAATTATGCAATAAGGATTTCTCAGTTCTTACTATGGACAAACAAGGCTAGTCTATCCAATCAATCAATTACGCCAATCATGAATTAGACGAGTCCCAGCGGGACGCCCGTCATTAGTATACAATATACAATAATATAAGCAGATACCGCTCCCTGTCCGTGTGGCAGATTTGCAGTATCTGTGGGAACCAGCCGGCCTGTTGGACACTAATAGTCCCAAAGAGGGCTGCCATGTAAGAACTCGAAAATCCATTCTCTCCATGCAATCATTATTTTATTTAACTTAGTAGCCTCTACGTTAAGTGAAATCCCATGCCGTGGGTCATGGTCATTCAGAATGAGTACTTCCGTACAAAGTACGATATGCCCAGCTCTACAACGATACCCGTGCGGTTAGGTTGTAGGTCTTACATAGCGTAATGTAACAATTAAAACTAACCACGGAATAATCATGCCTTGACCATAAAGTACACATGCTGCTTTCGTAAAAATAAATAAATAAATTGTAGCCTGCATGTATCTATATGTCAATATTTGGGATTGGCCAATCGATTGTAAATATGAACGTGTCTTATTCTATTTAATTCAATAAGACGACTAGCCAGTCTCTTAGTTCCATCTAGGAACGCATGATCAATAATTAATCAAGATAACAATCAATGTTAATTAATGCCAATTCGGGAAATAAAATGGAGAAATAAATAATGATTGGGAAATAAATAATCTCATGCGCTGTGAAAAATGATTGGAAAATAAATAAACTCATGCGCCTGAGGAATGCTGTGGGAAATAAATCTCATGCGCTGATGTGGAAAAGGTTGGGAAATAAATAATATCATGCGTCTGAGAGAAATGATTGGAAAATAAATAAACTCATGCGCTGTGGGAAGTGATTGGGAAATAAATAAATTCATGCGCCTGAGGAAGGTGGCTGTGAGAAATAAAGAAACTCAGGGAAGCTGTGGGAAATAAATAAACTCATGCGCCTGAGAGAATCTATGGGAAATAAATAAACTCATGCGCCTGAGGGGAAGGGTTGAAAAATAAATAACTCATACGCCTTGGCTGTGGGAAGTGATTGGGAAATAAATAAATTCATGCGCCTTGGCTGTGGGAAGTGATTGGAAAATAAATAACTCATGCGCCTTGGCTGTGGGAAGTGACTGGGAAATAAATAAATTCATGCGCCTTGGCTGTGGGAAGTGATTGGGAAATAAATAACTCATGCGCATTGGCTGTGGGAAGTGATTGGAAAATAAATAAATTCATGCGCCTTGGCTGTGGGAAGTGATTGGGAAATAAATAACTCATGCGCCTTGGCTGTGGGAAGTGACTGGGAAATAAATAAATTCATGCGCCTTGGCTGTGGGAAGTGATTGGGAAATAAATAACTCATGCGCCTTGGCTGTGGGAAGTGATTGGGAAATAAATAAATTCATGCGCCTTGGCTGTGGGAAGTGATTGGGAAATAAATAACTCATGCGCCTTGGCTGTGGAAAGTGATTGGGAAATAAATAAATCATGCGCCTGAGGGAAATAAATCTCATGCGCTTGAGGAATGAAGATTTGATGCGCTGTGGGAATAAAGATTTCCATGCGCTTGAGGGCTGGGACTGTTCTTCTTCTCCGAATTTTCTGAGAACAGAACCATGGGAACCATGGAAGCCATTGCTTCCAAGCTTCATAAATCCTTCATCCCAAGCCCAAATATGGACTTCCATAGGTTAAAATTGGGTAGAACGAAATTCTCTACAACATGGAACCATCGAAACTTGAAGATAATAAGGTTTACTAGATCAAAACCTAAGAAATTCGAAAATATATCAAACTTAGATCTACAACAAGTAAGCCATGGAAATTGAAAATGCTAAGTACTAAAGAGACTTAGAATCAAATGAGGAAGATGATGGAACAATAAAAATTGGGATCCATCAAGAAGCAAGTTGGCACTTGCCTATCTCTTCTAGGTTGGTGGGAGAGTTAGGAGGAAGAAGAAGTGAAATGGAAAGAAGTAATGAAGAGAGAGAAATGGTTTTGGGCTTTAAATGAAGGGGTGGTGGTAGGTGGAAGTATTGGGCCGGATCCAATGGGTTCATCCAAGGCCAACCCGCAAGCAAAACAAAGAGGTAAAAGCCGAAAATAAATGCAGGAATAAAAGCAGGAAATAAAGTGCAGAAATAAAATTACAGGAAATAAATTAACATGAAAATTTAAAGAGCAGATTAATTAACTAACATAAATTTACAGAAATTTAAATACAGAATAATACATTGTAACTATTAAATAAATACGTATTCTGGGAACGGGAAGTGACACTTGGCCTTGCACGGGCGCAACCTAGGCCCGTGCGGCATCACGCCTTAGCGAGGACGATCGCTCCTACGGGAGTGGGGCGTGACAACTAGAGACTCTCAGTGAAAGGTAAAGGTGATATTCTTGTCCAATCAAAGAAAGGAGTAAAGCGCATCTCTAGCATTTTCTATGTTCCTGGACTCAAGCACAATCTTCTGAGTGTTGGTCAGCTTCTATTGAAGGGATTCTGTCACGACCCGCACCCTAGAGTTAGGGCACGAGAACGTAACGACGCCCAGCCTACGCCGCAGTGTCGGCGGTAGAACGATGTCCTAGGTCACAACATCTAACAATATAAAGCTAAGCAGTTTATACTCCCCGAATGGGGGTGACATAGCAGATACAAATTCAATCACATCTAAGGTAGAACATGATAAGGATAGATAAAATATGAAATCCAAAATAAATGCAGGAGATAGCAGTCTAAGTGTCTAAGATACATGAACCCAGAAGTACATCTCAAAACTCAAATAAAGATACAGTAATCCACAAGGTAAATACAACTCCAGACAAAAGAAGTAACTACCTAAACAAACCCTACTGTGTCTCCTCTAGGCTAGCAGGCACCTCCAGGCTATCTGTAAAATTTATCAACAGGTCCAGTCAGGACTGGAGCGAGCACAGTACATCTCAACAATTCATAGTAGGTTAGAAAATATGAACATGCAGTAAAGTAAGATACAAGTACTGAAAGAAGTGCAGTATAAAAACAGAGAGAGAACTGTAATAGAAATATCTACTATACATAGGGAACTAGCAGTGACTAGTGAGTCAGAGTACAATATGAACATGTAATACTCCCCCGTACCCCCGATCAATACACAAGGATCCAGCCAGGTTATGTTATATGATGCTATGTAGCAGACCCCGAAGGTGATAGACCCCGAAGGTGGTAAGCCCCCGAAGGGTGGTAGACCCCGAAGGTGATACATAGTAGTCCCATAAAAATGGGGATTCTGGGGGTAACCCAACAGTGTAAGTCCCATAAAAATGGGGATTCTGGGGATAACCCAACAGTGTAAGTCCCATAAAAATGGGGATTCTGGGGATAACCCAACAGTGTAAGTCCCATAAAAATGGGGATTCTGGGGGATATCCAACAGTGTAAGATTCCAGGAAGACTCTACGATCATGAGGGTACATGTCGTAAGTGATCAAAGAACCAAGAAGCATATGATACGCTATGAAAGTAAAACGCACAGAACATAGAGTACCCGATGCTCCTTAAGGATAACATCTCAAGAAAGGATCCATATAGTACCAATCCGTGTGACCGTCGTGACAGTATAAGTAAAGTAATCTACTGCAGGAAATAATTCTAAGCAGGATATGAAATGATCAGAGAATGTACTCGCCTCGATAACCTGAACAGCTGATACGTATAGGAGGTCCCACTGAAGTCACAGAGTCCTATTTAAAGCAACACAAGTTACAAGGTGTTTAAGTTGAAATAAATGAATCCCTACAGGCAATCTATATTATTCTAGGTTCTTCTAAGTCAAATTAACTCTAGGTCGACTCCGGTCAATAATCTAGTCAAACTAGGTCAAGTGTTGACTTACAGTTGACTTTGGGTCAACTGGTCAACTCTGGTCAAACAGGGTAAATCTAATCTAATTATTAAAGTGTACTTCGTTATTTGTACGTCGAAACTTACGGTACGCAAATCGAGATAAGAAGATTATCGGTAAGGTTAATAATCTTATTATAGTAATCCACGTGTCCAACTTGTCAATTTCAGCGATGTGAGATCATTGGAATTGGCTGATCTCAGTTTCGTTGTACTAATCCCGAAATACGAACATTATATGAATTAATTATTAATTAATTATAAAAAGGTTAAACTCAGAGAAATTATCAACAAACATTGTCGGACGATGAAATGAACATCGCCAACGTGTCCAGAATGCTCAAATTAGCTAGCATAGCCTACCCAACGGTCCAATTTGGACACAAGGGCAAAAAGGTAATTTCGGGTCAAAACGGTGTCCGTGTCGGAGCCGTTTTGCACCGAAAAATGTGTAAGAAAATAAGTCTATAAAATATAACAAATTATATGTCCACAAAACCAGAATGTCGATACAAACCCAACGGTATCTCCAGAATTGGATTCCGTTGACCCGATCTCATTTTGGCCCGTTGACCAGAACTTGGAATTTTGGTTTGCACGGAAATGCGTGCCGGAGCCTAAGTTCTCAAAACTCAGCAAACTACCTGCCAACGAGTCCAGAATGATGATACGAACTCAACGGTATCTTCGAAATTGGATTCCGATGAGCCGATCTCAAAATGACCCGTTGGCCCGGATATTGGTATCCGACTTGCACCGAAATGCGTGCCAGACCCAATGTCCACCAAAACCTAGCAAATTATATGTCAACGAGTCCAGAATGACGATACGAACTCAACGGTATATCCGGAATTGGATTCCGATGAGCCGGCGTCAAAAAGTCCCGTTGACCCAGAAAGTGGGACCCGCTTTGCACCGAAAAACGTGCCCGAGCCCACGTTCTCCAAATCTAACAAATTTTATATGAAAACATGCCAGAACGATGCCACAAGTCTAATGGTGGTGTCAGAAATGAAATCTGGAGTCCCGTGTTTAAAAATGAAATTTTACAAGTTGGAAATTACGAATTCGGACGACCAACTTTGGCGTCGAATTCAACCAATCAAACAAGCTCACAATGAAACGAAACTGGAGGGGTAGTAAGAGGGTTATACCAGCTTCGCATCGGAACTAGTAGCACGCCAAACGGAGCTGCGGTGGAGGAGATACAAGCTGACGAAGTTGGCCCCGCGAAACTGTCCAAATTTAATACAATTAAACGGTCAACTTGGTGGCCGATTTTCATGTATCAAACGATACAATTAACGGACGAAAATTGACAGAGATGAAGGTGGATATACCGAGATTGCGATGGAGCTAAGAAATTGCCGATCCAACGGTCGGATCTTCGGAAAATCGCGCGCGAAGTTGCTGCGACGGGGCGCCAAAATGAACTTCGTTTCGCGCGCGTCACGACGGAATTTCGTGCGAAATGCACGAATCGCCTATACGTCGCGCTGGAAGGGGAGCGGCGAAGCCAGGGAGGGTCGCCGGAGTTTGTGCGCCCACGGGGGAGGTTCGACGGACCACGACAACGCGTGGCCGGCCACGGCGGCGGCGGCCAGTGGCTCACGCGCGCGGGCCGTGGTGTGCCGCTGCCACTGTGCTGTGCACACGCGCTGCACTGCTGCACATGCGCTGCACTGCTGCACACGGGGCCAGCCTGGCCGGCACGGCGGCGGCGAGGGCGGCGGAGCCCCGGCCAGGCTCGACTAGGATGGCGGCGAAGTTGTGGCCGGGTGGAGTTGATGGTGGTGGCGGGATTGAATAGAGGTGGTGGCGGGATTGGAGTTGTTGCCGACGGTGATGGCCGGTGCAGGGCCAAGGTGGCCGGAGCTCAAGCCATGGAGGTCGGGGAAGAGAGCTCGAGTGGTGTTGTCGGGTTTTGATGGCTGGTGGTAGTATTGTAGCTGCTGTGTTGGGTTTTGAAGTGTGAAGTTGTAGTAATAAAAATAGAAAGGAGGGAGAAAGAGAATGAAATGTTATTAATAAAAGTGAGAGGGAGAGAGAGAAAGAAGATTCTCTTCACAAATTTCTAGGGCCGGCCACATGCTGGGGTTGGAAAAAGTTTTATGGAAGAGAAATTAATGGTGAGGATTTTACGAGAAGAACCAAGGGCTAGGATTAATTGGAAAAATTGGTCATTCCAAAGAATTTTAATATCAAAAGAATTTCTATTAAATATGGAAAAATAGGTAGAGGAGCAGTTGGTATTTTTGGACAATAAAATATGAGGGTGTCATGTTGGAGAATAACACAAAGCTGGACTGGGCTCGGTGGGGCCGGATTGAGTCAAAATCGGACATCGTGCAAAAATAGAATTAAAAAAAGACGTTGATGATCATGAGTAAATAAGTAGCACATGGGGATTCCAATAAATGGGACACAAGTGGCGGACGAATAGTAGGCTCAAAGTGGGCCATGTCCATAGTTGGGGCTGACAGGTTTTGGTCGACATGGGACCCACAAATCAAGTTGGAAAATAAATGTGACGCCGTGGAGTGAAATAAAATCGGGTCACGTGTCGGGAAAGTTGTGCGAATCAAATGGAGCTCAAAATGACGTGTCTGAGTGGAACACAAAGGTCATGGGTGACGAGCGTCTCGAGTAGATCATCAATGAGGAGTTGGTTTCAAGAAACTGACTGGTCTAGCGCTCCCAATTTAAATGTCATGGTAACGCGCTGAAAATGATCAAGAAAAAGAGTGGGAAAATAAATAACAATCAATTGGTCTAAACCGACCCAAAGTTCAGCGAAGCAGAAAGAGCACAAGGGAACAAGTTTGGGTGGGACACCATATACCGTCATGGAGGTAATCGTGTCCACTCCAAAACTCGTGAAGAAGATTTCCAGAGTTGAACATCCCTGATACTCCAAATATCAAAGGCATGGGAAAGTACACTTACAGATAAATAAATAAAATAAAATATTTATCAAAACCAAATAATCAGGAAAAATAAAATAAAATGAAAAAAATTTAACCCGAAATTCAGGGTGCTCACATCCTACCCACCTTATAAAAATTTCGTCCTCGAAATTAAAACGTCCATACTCCCTCTAGGTCAAACCCCCACAATCAAATCCCAGAACTTAAATAAAACATACCATCAAAAAGGGACGTCATACAGGGTCATGGCATACGGTGACAATGAAGTCTCATCTAGGTATACTAGTCATGCTAACCGGAAGGGTCATGGGATAACAAACACACAAGCAGTCTAGGGTGCCAAACGAAAAGACACAGAAATAACAAATCATCAAAACTGTAAGGTGGTCTACCATCCTATATGAAACTGGTACTCATCAAAATAAAATAAAATAAAGGTAACTACCAATTATCAAAAAAATACTATTCCAGGAAAAATCAAATCATTAGTTAAGGAATAAAAGTCAATTGCGTTGAAATTCAATTACAATATATAAATTTTTTTTTTGTCTCGATACGATCTAAGTTGATCAAATTGGGAAAATCATGATTTGGGCAATATGGAGGACATGTTCAACAAAGTCTGAAAACGAGCATACAAGGATAGAGATTCAGGTCACAATCAAATTTAATTCAATTAAGTACAAACCAAGATATAATTATGATAAGAAAGATAGTCGAAGTCGATTTGGTCGTGATTAAGGAAACTAGGATTCAATGATATTGAAAAACCCCTTTTTGAGAAAACAGAAAAAGATTTCATACGAAGTCAGCAAATCATCCCTCTCTAATACTATCAGTTTATCATTTGCCAATCATATTTTTCTCATAAACCCCAATATAAAATCAACCTTCATATGACTACCCTCGAAATTTTATAACCTTCATTCATCTAAACCTTTACCACAATCACCATAGACAAAATTTCAAACTTCCAAAACATTTTCCACGAAGCATACCCCTCTTAATTAGGTATCAACACTTATCCATTTAATCAAGTTTCCAAATTCTTTCACCTCGTTCTAAATTAGATCCGAAACCTCCAAATCCAGTTTATGGAATCTTCGTACTTGTTTAAGTTAAGTCTCGTATTTATTCAACCCTAATACCACCAAGTCATACAAAATTTATTCTCGTTTTATAAATCAACCTCCATATTTCCTTCACGTTTATCTTCAAATATTATCCTTTTTAAATTCCACAATTTCTCCTAATCATCAAAAATAATTTCTATAACGTAAAATCCTTGTGTTCTCTTTGTCTCTAGTCACCGTCTCAAAATATCTGGTTCAACTTCGCATAATCATAGAATACAATCAAATTCTCATTTTCATCTCTAAATTCTACATAGCCTTGTAATAGCTCCCAAGAATCAATAACCAAGATTTTCTAAGTCCTCAAAACTTGGTTGACCTCTGATATCCTCATTAGTTTTGAAATACATCCATGAATTATCCATAACCAACTTTCTGCAATTGTTTCTAAATTGATAACATTTATCACTCAATTCCATTCTAAACCCTTACCACATTTCTATCTCAATTTTTTTTGACATCCAACATTTTGATTCCTACAAAATTATCACATAATAACCAATTACGTCATTTCCATACTAGATGGTTTACGTCACTTCCTCAACATTTCTCAAGCAAAATGGTATGAAGGTTCAAGAGTTTTTAAGGTATAGCTGACAGAATTATATACGAGACAGGGGATTGATATAATCATGATAGTTGTATAAGACAAGGAATGATGGAAATAAAATATTGGCAGGAAAGGAAATGGTAATAAAATCTGTGCTGCTTATCCGTTTTAAAAGAGGAAACCATTTTAAAATCCAGAGTTAAAATATCAAATTTCAGATAAAGTCTAGCAAAATTATCGACTCATTGTATTATGAAAAACTCATAGCAAGAAATTTCACAAGTTTTATAAAACCAACTAAACTTACTCCTGAGTTAAATAGTAGGAAACTAGACAAACAAACAATAATAATTCTCTTTTTTTTTCTTTTTTTTTTGAATGACTAAAACAAAAGTAGAGAAAACATGTCTGAAAATATTTAAGGTACAATCTGATAATCATATGCGTCTATCCAAAATCATGGTACTCTAAATTCTCGTCATACCAGTAAGCAAGGCTACGATAATCACAGAGTCCTCGACTTAGGCACATACGTCTAGAATCATGGTATTTAACATTTTCGCGATGCCGCTAGCTTGGCTGCGAAAACCTTAAATTCCCACACCCGAAAAATATATCCAAGTCAACTATATGTCCTCACCATGCTGGCTAATATAACTGTAGAAGACTAGATTCCAAATCTTAGATGACCTAGCCCATATAATTTCATCTTGACAAAAATTAATTTAAATCAACAATGAATACTCAAAAATCAAATTTGTCAACGAACATCGAGATTCAAAAATGAACCAAAATCCTTCAAAATACAAACTCGAATGCAACAGCTATCATCAAAATTCAAAATTCGACAACCATCCATCGAAATTAATAAATACAAACTCAAATTCAACAATAATCCCTTAAAATCAAATTTAACAACAAAAGGTAAAAATGAATCAAATCAAGGGAAAAAGTGAGTTTTCGAATCGAAGTTAAATAAGATTCTCCAGGGTCGTCCCAGGAATCTCTTAAGGGTTCCTAACTGTGATTGAGTATCTTCAAAAATATATCCATTTCCTAGTGCAGGCTGTAGAGGTACTCAAGTTCGATTACCACTACACTTTAGTCTCGACCTGCATGGGCCACCACTAAAAACGTGTCACGACCCGCACCCTAGAGTTAGGGCACGAGAACGTAACGACGCCCAGCCTACGCCGCAGTGTCGGTGGTAGAACGCTGTCCTAGGTCACAACATCTAACAATATAAAGCTAAGCAGTTTATACTCCCCGAATGGGGGTGACATAGCAGATACAAATTCAATCACATCTAAGGTAGAACATGATAAGGATAGATAAAACATGAAATCCAAAATAAATGCAGGAGATAGAAGTCTAAGTGTCTAAGATACATGAACCCAGAAGTACATCTCAAAACTCAAATAAAGATACAGTAATCCACAAGGTAAATACAACTCCAGACAAAAGAAGTAACTACCTAAACAAACCCTACTGTGTCTCCTCTAGGCTAGCAGGCACCTCCAGGCTATCTGTAAAATTTATCAACAGGTCCAGTCAGGACTGGAGCGAGCACAGTACATCTCAACAATTCATAGCAGGTTAGAAAATATGAACATGCAGTAAAGTAAGATACAAGTACTGAAAGAAGTGCAGTATAAAAACAGAGAGAGAACTGTAATAGAAATATCTACTATACATAGAGAACTAGCAGTGACTAGTGAGTCAGAGTACAATATGAACATGTAATACTCCCCCGTACCCCCGATCAATACACAAGGATCCAGCCAGGTTATGTTATATGATGCTATGTAGCAGACCCCGAAGGTGATAGACCCCGAAGGTGGTAAGCCCCCGAAGGGTGGTAGACCCCGAAGGTGATACATAGTAGTCCCATAAAAATGGGGATTCTGGGGGTAACCCAACAGTGTAAGTCCCATAAAAATTTGGATTCTGGGAATAACCCAACAGTGTAAGTCCCATAAAAATGGGGATTATGGGGATAACCCAACAGTGTAAGTCCCATAAAAATGGGGATTCTGAGGGATACCCAACAGTGTAAGATTCCAGGAAGACTCTACGATCATGAAGGTACATGTCATAAGTGATCAAAGAACCAAGAAGCATATGATACGCTATGAAAGTGAAACGCACAGAACATAGAGTACCCGATGCTCCTTAAGGATAATATCTCAAGAAAGGATCCATATAGTACCAATCCGTGTGACCGTCGTGACAGTACAAGTAAAGTAATCTACTGCAGGAAATAATTCTAAGTAGGATATGAAATGATCAGAGAATGTACTCGCCTCGATAACCTGAACAGCTGATACGTATAGGAGGTCCCACTGAAGCCACAGAGTCCTATTTAAAGCAACACAGGTTACAAGGTGTTTAAGTTGAAATAAATGAATCCCTACAGGCAATCTATATTATTCTAGGTTCTTCTAAGTCAAATTAACTCTAGGTCGACTCCGGTCAATAATCTAGTCAAACTAGGTCAAGTGTTGACTTACAGTTGACTTTGGGTCAACTGGTCAACTCTGGTCAAACAGGGTAAATCTAATCTAATTATTAAAGTGTACTTCGTTATTTGTACGTCGAAACTTACGGTACACAAATCGAGATAAGAAGATTATCGGTAAGGTTGATAATCTTATTATAGTGATCCACGTGTCCAACTTGTCAATTTCAGCGATGTGAGATCACTGGAATTGGCTGATCTCAGTTTCGTTGTACTAATCCCGAAATACGAACATTATATGAATTAATTATTAATTAATTATAAAAAGGTTAAACTTAAAGAAATTATCAACAAACATTGTCGGACGATGAAATGAACATCGCCAACGTGTCCAGAATGCTCAAATTAGCTAGCATAGCCTACCCAACGGTCCAATTTGGACACAAGGGCAAAAAGGTAATTTCGGGTCAAAACGGTGTCCGTGTCGGAGCCGTTTTGCACCGAAAAATGTGTAAGAAAACAAGTCTATAAAATATAACAAATTATATGTCCACAAAACCAGAATATCGATACGAACCCAACGGTATCTCCAGAATTGGATTCTGTTGACCCGATCTCATTTTGGCCCGTTGACCAGAACTTGGAATTCTGGTTTGCACGGAAATGCGTGCCGGAGCCTAAGTTCTCAAAACTCAGCAAACTACCTGCCAACGAGTCCAGAATGATGATACGAACTCAACGGTATCTTCGAAATTGGATTCCGATGAGCCGATCTCAAAATGACCCGTTGGCCCGGATATTGGTATCCGACTTGCACCGAAATGCGTGCCAGACCCAATGTCCACCAAAACCTAGCAAATTATATATTAACGAGTCCAGAATGACGATATAAACTCAAC
Source organism: Iris pallida (assembly GCA_029216955.1). NCBI lineage: Eukaryota > Viridiplantae > Streptophyta > Magnoliopsida > Asparagales > Iridaceae > Iris > Iris pallida. The sequence continues at coordinate 5,625,587 of JANAVB010029220.1, forward strand.
GGTATATCCGGAATTGGATTCCGATGAGCCGGCGTCAAAAAGTCCCGTTGACCCAGAAAGTGGGACCCGCTTTGCACCGAAAAACGTGCCCGAGCCCACGGTCTCCAAATCTAACAAATTTTATATGAAAACATGCCAGAACGATGCCACAAGTCTAATGGTGGTGTCAGAAATGAAATCTGGAGTCCCGTGTTCAAAAATGAAATTTTACAAGTTGGAAATTACGAATTCGGACGACCAACTTTGGCGTCGAATTCAACCAATCAAACAAGCTCACAATGAAACGAAACTGGAGGGGTAGTAAGAGGGTTATACCAGCTTCGCACCGGAACTGGTAGCATGCCAAACGGAGCTGCGATGGAGGAGATACAAGCTGACGAAGTTGGCCCCGCGAAACTGTCCAAATTTAATATAATTAAACGGTCAACTTGGTGGCCGATTTTCATGTATCAAACGATACAATTAACGAACGAAAATTGACAGAGATGAAGGTGGATATACCGAGATTGCGATGGAGTGAAGAAATCGCCGATCCAACGGTCGAATCTTCGGGAAATCGCGCGCGAAGTTGCTGCGACGGGGCGCCAAAATGAACTTCGTTTCGCGCGCGTCAAGACGGAATTTCGTGCGAAATGCACGAATCGCCTATACGTCGCGCTGGAAGGGGAGCGGCGGAGCCAGGGAGGGTCGCCGGAGTTTGTGCGCCCACGGGGGAGGTTCGACGGACCACGACAACGCGTGGCCGGCCACGGCGGCGGCGGCCAGTGGCTCACGCGCACGCACCGTGGTGTGCCGCTGCCACTGTGCTGTGCACACGCGCTGCACTGCTGCACATGCGCTGCACTGCTGCGCGCGGGGCCAGCCTGGCCGGCACGGCGGCGACGAGGGCGGCGGAGCCCCGGCCAGGCTCGGCTAGGATGGCGGCGAAGTTGTGGCCGGGTGGAGTTGATGGTGGTAGCGGGATTGAATGGAGGTGGTGGCGGGATTGGAGTTGTTGCCGACGGTGATGGCCGGTGCAGGGCCAAGGTGGCCGGAGCTCAAGCCATGGAGGTCGGGGAAGAGAGCTCGAGTGGTGTTGTCGGGTTTTGATAGATGGTGGTAGTATTGTAGCTGCTGTGTTGGGTTTTGAAGTGTGAAGTTGTAGTAATAAAAATAGAAAGGAGGGAGAAAGAGAATGAAATGTTATTAATGAAAGTGAGAGGGAGAGAGAGAAAGAAGATTCTCTTCACAAATTTCTAGGGCCGGCCACATGCTGGGGTTGGAAAAAGTTTTATGGAAGAGAAATTAATGGTGAGGATTTTACGAGAAGAACCAAGGGCTAGGATTAATTGGAAAAATTGGTCATTCTAAAGAATTTTAATATCAAAAGAATTTCTATTAAATATGGAAAAATAGGTAGAGGAGCAGTTGGTATTTTTGGACAATAAAATATGAGGGTGTCATGTTGGAGAATAACACAAAGCTGGACTGGGCTCGGTGGGGCCGGATTGAGTCAAAATCGGACATCGTGCAAAAATAGAATTAAAAAAAAAGACGTTGATGATCATGAGTAAATAAGTAGCACATGGGGATTCCAATAAATGGGACACAAGTGGCGGACGGATAGTAGGCTCAAAGTGGGCCATGTCCATAGTTGGGGCTGACAGGTTTTGGTCGACAGGGGACCCACAAATCAAGTTGGAAAATGAATATGACGCCGTGGAGTGAAATAAAATCGGGTCACGTGTCGGAAAAGTTGTGCGAATCAAATGGAGCTCAAAATGACGTGTCTGAGTGGGACACAAAGGTCATGGGTGACGAGCGTCTCGAGTAGATCATCAATGAGGAGTTGGTTTCAAGAAACTGACTGGTCTAGCGCTCCCAATTTAAATGTCATGGTAACGCGCTGAAAATGATCAAGAAAAAGAGTGGAAAAATAAATAACAATCAATTGGTCTAAACCGACCCAAAGTTCAGCGAAGCAGAAAGAGCACAAGGGAACAAGTTTGGGTGGGACACCATATACCGTCATGGAGGTAATCGTGTCCACTCCAAAACTCGTGAAAAAGATTTCCAGAGTTGAACATCCCTGATACTCCAAATATCAAAGGCATGGGAAAGTACACTTACAGATAAATAAATAAAATAAAATATTTATCAAAACCAAATAATCAGGAAAAATAAAATAAAATGAAAAAAAATTAACCCGAAATTCAGGGTGCTCACAGATTCCAACTTCATTTTAATGAAGATCTGTGTGGGATAAAAGACAAGAATGGTGCTCTTATCACGAAGGTAAAGATGACACTAAGCAAGATGTTTCCTTTGAAGCTTCATTCTCAAATTGACTCATGCATGCATACTATCCAAGACAACTCGTGGCTATGACATTTTAGATTTGGACATCTGAGTTTTAAAACTCTTTCACTCATGGCTAGTAAGAATATTGTTGAAGGCATGCCGAAGGTTGATATTCAAGAAAAAATATGTGAAGGATGTGTACTTGGCAAGCATCACAGAAATTCTTTTCCAATTGAAAAATCTTGGAGAGCATCACAACCACTTGAGCTTATACATTCAGATCTTTGTGGTCCAATGCAAACTACTTCAATTGGAGGTAATCATTATTTCCTTACCTTTATTGATGACTATAGTAGAAAGACATGGGTTTTCTTCCTTAAAGAAAAATCAGAAGTATATGGATATTTCAAAAACTTTAAGGCGTTGGTGGAAAAGGAAAGTGGCTTTCCGTTGAAGACTTTGCGTACCGATCGCGGAGGTGAATATGTTGGGCATGATTTTTAAACTTATTTGAAGGAAAATGGAATTCACCATCAGCTTACTGCTCGATATACTCCTCAGCAGAATGGGATCGCAGAGAGGAAGAACAGAACAATTGTGGACTTAGCTCGAAGCATGTTGAAGGCAAAAAATATTCCTAATGACTTCTGGGCTGAATCTGTTGCATGCGCTATCTATCTTTTGAACCATGCATCATCTAAAAGTTTACAAGACAAGACTCCTCAAGAAGCATGGAGTGGTCATAAGCCAAGTGTTGCTCATTTGAGAGTTTTTGGTAGCATTGCTTATTCTCATATTCCAGATGAGAGAAGGAAGAAGTTGGATAACAAATCTGAAAAATGTATTTTCTTAGGATATAGCGAGAACTCCAAGGCGTACAAGCTGTTTAATCCAGTTACCAAGAAGCTTGTCATAAGTAGGATGTCAAATTTGATGAAGCAGCAACCTGGAATTGGAATGAAAGTGACACAAAAGGCAAAGTAGTCCATGTGGAAGAAGAAAAAGGAGAACAAATTTAGCATGATGATGAGGTAAACACTCCACCTCCTTCTCCTAATTCCTCTCCATCTTTTCTATCTGCATCTTCTCCGTCTTCGAGTTCGCATCCTCCTCCAAAGAAGACAAGGAGTATACAAGAGCTATATGAAGCAACAAAAAATTTGGAAGAAGATTTGGCTAATTTTGCCTTATTTACCGATGTTGATCCAATTACTTTTGAAGATGCTCCAAAAGAAGAGAAGTGGAAGTATGCTATGGATCAAGAAATTGATTCTATTCAAAGAAATAAAACTTGGGAGCTTGTGAGCCTTCCAAATGGGAAAGAAGCTATTGATGTGAAGTGGGTGTACAAGACCAAGTTGAATTCTAAAGGTGAAGCTGAAAAACACAAGGTTCGTCTAGTTGTGAAAGGTTACAAACAAAAATTTGGTATTGATTACCAAGATGTTTTTGTCCCAGTTGCCCGTCTTGAAACCATACGGATTATTTTAGCTCTATCGGCTCAAAGAGGATGGAAGGTTCATCAAATGGATGTCAAGTCGACATTCTTGAGTGGTTTTCTTGAAGAAGAAGTCTATGTGCACCAGCCACCTGGTTATGTAGTAGAGGGTGAAGAAGAGAAGGTATGTCATTTGAAGAAGGCACTATATGGGCTCATGCAAGCTCTGAAAGCGTGGTATAGTCGCATCGACAGCTATTTTTTGAAGGTTGGATCAAAAGATGTCCCTTTGAGCATACACTTTATATCAAAGAAGGCGATCAAGGTGAATTCTTGATAGTTTGCTTATATGTGGATGATCTAATTTTTACTAGCAATACTACAAGCATATGTGATGAATTTAAGAAGGCATTGATGCATGAATTCGAGATGACTGACATGGGTTTACTTCATTTCTTTCTTGGAATTGAAGTCAAACAAGAAGAAGATGTAATTTTTATTTCACAAAATAAGTATGCCAATAATATTTTGAAGAAATTCCAAATGGAGGGCGCCATCCCACTTAGCACTCCAATGGAAGTTGGTTTGAAGTTATGTAAATCTGAAAATGAAGAAGATGCTGATGCAATTCTCTATCGTAGTCTTGTTGGTAGTCTTATGTACTTGACTGCAACAAGACAGGATCTTATGTTCGTTGTGAGCATGCTTAGTCGATTCATGGAATCACCAAAAAGGAGCCATTGGGATGCAGAAAAAAGGGTACTAAGGTATCTGTGTGGAACCATCAATTAAGGCATACATTACAAAAGTGTTGAAGATTCAAGGTTGATTGGCTATTGTGACAGTGACTGGGCAGGAAGTGTTGATGATTCTAGAAGTACTTCTGGCTATGTTTTTCATATTGGTTCTGGTGCAGTCTCATGGGCATCCAAGAAACAAAAAGTCGTTGCTCTTTCAACAGCTGAAGCAGAATATATTGCTTTGGCATTAGCATCTTGTCAATCATTATGGATTAGATGGATCTTGGATGAGCTCAAACATGAACAAGTTGAAGGTTCAACATTGTTTTGTGATAATTCTTCAGCCATTTCTCTTACCAAGAATCCTGTTTTCCATGGAAAAAGTAAGCACATCAGGATCAAGTACCATTTCATTCGTGATCTGGTTAAAGATGGTGAGATTCATGTCAGACATTGCAGAACAAAAGATCAAGTTGCTGATATATTTACAAAAGCCTTGAAGTATGATATTTTCCAGAAGATGAAAGAAGAACTAGGCATGGTGAAGATCTAGCTTAAGGGAGGATGTTGGAAATATAAGCTAGAGAGTTACAAGTTTTAATTAAAGAGAAGAAACACCCTATGTTATATGTTATGTTCATATGCATGACAAGTTTCATTTCGGTTTCCTTATTTTCTATTTAACTTATACCTTTAATAAACATGTAACTTATGCAAATACATATGCTATATAAGAGCATCATCTTGTATCCATTTTCATCAAGCAAAGCTCAATAAACATTATTCCACTTTAATATTTTGAACATTAGAAACAAGAGAACACATCCCTCTTGTGCTTTCTCATCTCCAGAAGAAGTTCATCTCCATCAAGATCACGACTACCAAGTCGAACTGTTATTAATTGTGCGTTCAGGAGCATCATCAATTAATTAAGAAGTGTAAACTACAACGGGACTCCTCACATAGTGTACACCATCATACAACACTAACGAAGCGGACAACATAACCTCCCCTGAAAGAATTAGTCCTTCAACTTTCACCAAGAACGTCTGCTTCTCCAGTAAAGATTGGAAAGACAGTGTACTCGGTTCAACGGTCACTGTGAGTCCGGACGAGGGACTTGTGACCATAGTATTGTATGAGGAACTTGGTAACCCAACATTAGTCACTGTTCTATTGAAGGTGGCAGAGAATTCACTTTGTCCGCCTTTCTTGACAGAGAGGGCGAAGGAGGGGTAGTTGAGATCCCGCACGGTGGCGGTACTGGTAGTAGAGCTGCTGCAGGTGCTGCTGCTGTCTCCGGTGACCAGCCGTAATTTCTTAGAAGTGTAGCCTTGGCCGCATAGCATGCTCACGTAGTCTGCTTCACCTGCATCGTAAACTAAACCCGGGTTCACAGCAGCGACGGGGTCTATCTGACCTGCACCATATGCAAACTCTGCATCGTTGTTCATGGATGAACTCATCGCTCGAGCTGTGGTCATTAACGCAGACTTGATGGCCGCAGGAGACCACAATGGGTGGTATGATTTGACATAGGCTGCTGCACCAGTTGCGTGAGGGCAAGACATGGAAGTGCCTGAGATTATGTTGTAAGACACCGATCGCTTGTCACCTTCATCATATGATGACATGGACTTCATTGGCGACCATGCTGCCAATATGTCAACTCCGGGTGCACTTAAATCAGGCTGCATGCATACATACATACAGTAAACATTGTGATATCAATTGACGAAATTATATCCATCCATCTATCTATCTATCTATCTATCTATCTATCTAATTAATTTATATATATAGAACTAATTTATAAGCTACAAATATATAAATGTCACTAGCTAGCTAGCTAGCTTACTTTGAGAATGTCATGTATGATGGGGTTTGGCCCTCTTGAGGAAAATGAAACAACATATGGAGCTTTTGGATCATCAACCTCTTGGCTCCTCAATATTGTCGCCATTGGATTGCTGCTTTCAAGTTTGGAAGAATTAGGCTCCATTTAGATCAACATTATTTTGTACGAATAGCTTTATATATATATATATATATATATATATATATATATATATATATATGAAAAAGGTAATAATTATATATGAGAAAAAGAAAAAAAAAAAAATATATATATATATATATATATGAAAAAGGTAATAATTATATATGAGCGTTGCAAGCTGGCATGCCGTTTGATGGCACCATCTCATTGGTAGGTCAACCGGCATGGAACCCATGTATGGAGGAGGGGGGGAGGGGGGGGGGGGGGAGGAGGGGGGGGTGCAATGGGCTTCGCCCACCTGGCATGCGGGCTGGCCCGTCTGCGGAATTTTCCTATATTGATTCTTAAACACGCACGTAGGTACCTTGTTGTGTTAAGATATGTGGAAATGTTCCGACCGGCACCCCAGAAGGGCAAGACTGAGGAAGGTAAGGGAAATGCTCGAGCGTAGTCTGCGTATTCTGATTGCATTATTACACCAACAGCACCGGCATTAAGCGGCCCACCGCCTGAACTCACGTCATCGCACACAACAATCTTTCCCTTCACCAACTTCTCGTCCAAGGACCCCTTATAGCAATATCTGCATGCATCCATCCATCCATCCATGCGTGGAAAATAAAGAAAATAAATTAGTATATAAAAAAAACACCTTATAAACACACACACATGCATGTTTTTTAGTTATGATTATGAACATGAGTACCTGGAGCTAGCAGAAGTACCGTTGGGGGCATTTCCTCCATACACTAGAGGGTACATCGTTTCATTCATGTCAAAAGTGTTTATTGCTGCTCCCTGCGCGCGCGCAGCAGTACAAAACCAAACCCAAACAAATTAACTTAGTTGAAGTAATGCTGAGAAAGTACATGACTACTTGTAATCAAATTTAATTACATGATTAACCAATTAATTATTCCTTATATAGCTTAGATACCAAGCTGAAGAATATGACAACGTACTAGCTAGCTAAGCTAGTTATATATATATATATAAATTAGATTATTACGTACGTACGTACGTACCATGTAACTGTCACCGGTCCCTAGCTTGACTTGTGCCACGAATCTCCTGTCGATAGTGTTAGCAGCCACTGTAAGCGACCATGGGGAGGTGTTGACAATAGTCCATGGATCAGGGCCACTGTTTCCTCCAGAATTACAAGTCAGTATCCCATGTTTCATGGCATGGAAAGCTCCAATGGCAATGGCGTCTTCAAAGTAGCCGAGCAGGGGGTAGGAAGTCCCAACGGAAATAGAGATGATATCCACACCATCCGCAATTGCATCGTCGAAGGCAGCGAGGATGGCTGCATCAGAACACCCATCCGACCAACAAATTTTGTAGACAGCAATGCGGGCTGAAGGAACCCCTCCACGGGCAGTCCCCTCGGCCAACCCAAACAAGCTCGCACCTCCGACCTGGCGCCCTGCGGCTGTTGATGACGTGTGTGACCCGTGGCCCTCTGAATCTCGAGCTGATGCATCCTCACTCGAACTGTTATTCTTGAAAAGGTAGTAACGTGCTCCAATGATTTTACTACAGTCATGTCATGCAAGCAGAATATATAATTAGATTGATTAATTTTATAAAAAAAAAAAAAAAAAAAAACTGCTAGCTAGCAGTGACATATATATAATATTAATGTGATCGATCGATCGAATATGTATATGGCAGGCAGACATGCATGGGACAAGTAACAGTTAGCTAGGTAGCTCACTTGTTGCATGTAAAATTGGATGAGTCGCATGTTCCCTTCCATTTGCTCGGGGGTGAACTAAGGCCTTCATCGCTAAAGCTATCAGATTCTGGCCAGATTCCAGTATCAAGCATGCCGATGATGATATCGCTCTCAATTGTCGTCTCCCTCGCAACATTTAACGGAAAACCTACAAAGTTCCACGATTTTGTTGTATGAAGCACCCTTTGCCTGTTGGGGAAGACCGATACCACCCCATCTGTACCTGCAGGATCAAGGATCACATGCACCACATTAGTTAATTAACGAACTCATCGATCACACAATTATAATGCATTGCATGGTACGTGTGTGTGTTGTAAGGGGTCATCAATAAGACCCATAATTAAACTAAATGATGCTGTGATGTCGCTCGTGCTGATGTTCAAGAAAATATATCCTCATTCCTAGATTTTTTCCTTTTTTTTTTTTTCTGAAACGGAAAAAAAACCAAGATGATACTTTTTGTAACTTGCAATATGTATGTCTTGTATTAATTGTTCTATCTATATACGAGACATATATAATTTCCTTACTGGCTAGCTTTTTCACTTCTTCATCAGAGAGTTTTGCTGCAAAGCCGCTGAAACTCTTCTGGTAACTATGAATCAAGAGCTCTGATGCATCACTGTTAAGAGGATATAACACAAGAAAACATATGAGGTCCGGCTATCAAGTATACGTCAAGTACTACTGAGTTAGAAAAGAAGAATTTGTAGCTCAAAGCTGCCGAATTACGTACCTGCCAATGACTCGATTAAGCATGCTTTTATGAAGTGATACGTCCCCTTGCCGGTCTCCCATATATACAATGTGCACCTGCAGTAATTAAGGAAATTAATAAAAAGAGTTGCTTCAATATATATGACCGTACGTAATTGAGAAATTAACTGTACTGTGCTTATATAAAAATTAATGAAGTAACTACTTGCCTTTCTCTCCACTTCTGATGCATTACCACATACTATTAGTATACACATTATCACTATTGAATTGAGGATGAGGAACCATAATGAAGGAAGAGCAAATACGTGAGAAAACATTAGTATACGTGTAAGCTAGAGTGCATATATATTTTCATGCAAGGTTTCTGGGGACTCATATAAAGACCTCAATCTGAAGTAAGTCCAAATATAAACCTCCAAAAGCAAAGGAATAGCATCTCACCTCTTGAAGATACTTGGGCATCATCTTCCATGCTACAAATATTAATGCACTTAATTTGCAATAATCCTGAGATTGTACCAGATCAAACAAGCTTTATACACTAAAATACGGTTCTAATTCATTTTTCTCTCTTTTATTATATATGTTTTTCTTGATCAGAAAAACTTAGCAATGACGAAATTGAAATGTTAAGATGCATGCATGTTATCTGAAGTAGTAGTTCACTAGTCACAAAGTCATTAAGAAAATCAGCAAAAGTCTGGCTAATTAGTTTTCATAGCTAGTATTCCTATAAATCTGTCCAAAAGATTAAAATGTACCCTAGGGGCTCGTTTGGTCCAAAGAAAGGAAAGGAAAGGAAATTGATACTTTAAATATTTCAATTACAATCAATTTTATTTCCGGTATTTGAAAAATCCAAAAAAAAAGGGATGAAGAGTGAATCCTTAGAGGAGGAAAATGAATCATTCGATTGGTAGGAGGAACCATCTTCTCCCATATTTTTCTTCCTATTGGAAATCAAATTCCTTTGGCTCTCATTTTCTTTGGCATCCAAACAAAAGAAATATTGAGGGGTAAACCAGACGTGGCCTAGGAAAATGGTGACACCACCTAGCGAGGGGTCCCAAGGGTACTGTCTTTACATGAGCTTGTCGTAATGTTACTCTGAAAGCAGATTGTCACATTAGGTGTCATATGAAATTTGTCTTCTCTTTTGGTCATTCGACTTATAATAAACTGTGGAATATATTCTTAACATAAAATGGCATGCATGCATGTCTATCACTCAATTAGAAATCATCTGCTGTGCTGTATCTCGATTATGTTTCTTATGTACGTACTATCTGCAGAAGTACACAACCAGATTGAGATAGGGTTTTATAATTTTGATATAATTCTGATGATGAAGTAACTCTTATAAAGACAATCAATCAATCAATCACCAAAACATACAGCTATATATCGGAAATCCAATTTAAATGCAACCTTCAAGCTAATTAAGGGGCTTCTAAAACATTCTTCTGCATGTGCTAAGAACGTTCCCATCAAAATTCGTCTGGACAAACTCCTGACTCGATCTCTACATATGTTTGTACGTGCATGTACATAGGAATAGTTATAAATAAATATGTTGGAGTAACCAAAGAAAAGAAACTCGATAACTATATAAAGATTATCACTGATGAAATGAAGAACATTTCCTCAGGGGTAGAACGAAATGAAGAATATCTTCTCCCTTGTATCTCAAGCTACAATCTCAATAGATCTGCTCCACTAATCTCTTTTCTTCTGTTTCTTGCACTTATAAGTTACGATAGTTACCTAGAACACGGTACGACATGGGTCATGGTACAAACTCAATTTAAATCTTTTATATTTAGTTTTGTCAAAAGAATAAAATATACAACTAAAAATTTAAAATTTGAACCCTATGTAGTTCGAACACGCTATCCAAAATCAAACACACTACCATTACACCAGAACCAATAATTTGTTAAAAAAAAAATAGTATGTATGAATTCCGTTATGCCGTTTGACATAATATTTCTTAGAAAGTAATTTCTAAACTTATTTCTTTTCAGGCACATTTCATATAGTTCATTATTATGTAAAAATAAATTATGTTGAAATAATAATTGGGCTGATACTAATTAATTTTCAAATTTGACTCAATAATTGTGTCATATATAGAAAGAAAATATTATATAGAACGTAAGAAAAGAATATCAAAACTTATTAATTTTGTTCATTCAATCAGATGTAAATAATTGAACATTTTAGTCATACATCAACCAAAATACAACATTTCAAACCAAAATGGTATTCGGTTATGCAGAATAAAATTAGAAAAAATTTAAAATTATAATCTTCCGTAATTTTATGTGGATAAAAAAGAGGGTTTTCGTGCGAAAGAAAAAAAGAAAAAGATTAAAATTATGTTATCCGTAAATTTATTTTAAATGAAATGATTGATGATATACATACGGCTTACATGGCTTAATTTGGAGCCGTGTTGAAGTCTCCTTATAATAGTAGAGATGAGATACTCTCTCTCTCTCTCTCTCTCTCTCTCTCTCTATATATATATATATATATATATATATATATATATATATTGAAGCAATGGTTAATTGTGGCGAACTCGCCTCCACTGGGACTCGAACTCCTGACCACTTGGGACTCGAACTCCTGACCACTTGGGCCGCATGCATCTCTCTTGGTGTATATATATATATATATATATATATATATATATATATATATATATATATATATATATATATATAACAAATCTTAATTTAAATTTAAATATTTAAATTATTTTTTGGACAAGATTATAAAGGAAAATAATAACGTGCACGTGTTTTTACTAGTAAATGGAAAAAAGGTTTCTACCTACCTACACAATACCATATGCCAGGTCCAGCATATATAAAAGAAATATCTGCCCTAGCAGCCATAGACACAATTTTTATTAGATTCATTTTTTTTATTACAAATGACACACATCTACACGTCCATAAAGTTGGAAAAAATCGAACTCTATCGACTGTGTCCGCACTGCTTTTCGCTTAAACTACAAACGACGTTTCTATTAGATTCAATGATTGAAAAATAATAATAATTTGTACATGAAAGATTAGATGGTCAAAGCTGACATTAGAGTGAGGCAGTGCGGAATATGGGACATTGGGACAACAAGAAGTAATGAAGAAAATGAAAGAAGACCAATGATTAGAAAGGATAGACTTGACGAGGAGAAGAAAGAAGACACAAAATCTATGAGGTGGGAGTGATTGATGAACAATTTGACTAGCTAATTGTATATATACATATTTTGCTTTCAAATGAAATAAATAGTGGAGAGAATCAAACAACCATGTCCATATAGTTGCTACTTGCTAGATCAAATGAAACTACAATTGCTCACTAATTAATCTGAGCCTGAGGTTATGAAAATGTCCTTGTCAAGGACAAGCCGGCCGGCATGATAATGTTAAATGCAATTCATATATAAAACCAAAATCAGCTAGGACCGGTCACTCTCAATTAAAAAACGCAGACGATCAAATGCTAATTAGTAACGTTAGCAAATTAAGGCGACATATATACATGCTGACGTTGTACATAATAAATATTATACGTACCCATTAGTAGCTTAGCTAGCTAGCTCCAATGAATTAAGCACATGCAGTTTCAAGCTAAAATGCCCTACTTGTATTAATTTGCACGTCATCTTTGATCTTAGATGAGAATTATAAATATATAGCTTGCATTGCATGCCATCTTTGACCGACAGCTTGTCGCTCACGCTTGCTATATATCATAGCCTATATATCCATCCTTAAAAATTTATACGCAAATTAAAGGTGTAGCTAGCAATGGCACCGGCCTGTTCCATTAGTACGTAGAAATCAATCATGCATTGAATCCAGGCCGACCCTCATGGGAGACTAGACAAACTTTCAAAATTGACCTCCATATATAATATAAAAATAATTAAAAAATTAAATTATTTTTATCATCAAGATTTGAATCAAGGATATCTAGAATGCAAGACTAATATGCTAACCACTACACTAAAATTATTTCATATTATCTACTACAGCATAATTATTGTATGTTAACCACTGTATAATAATTATTATTTTTTACAACTAAACACTTATCTCTTAATTTTGTAGGCCAGTAAACATGGATTTCGAAGCGGGTGCATTTGGTACACTTGTTCAGGCCGGCCCTGATTGAATCTTACCAACTACAGGAAGGAAAGGAATTAAAAAAGAAAAGTAATCACATAGAATTAAGCTGTTGAATCATGATTAATTAAGCCCCAATGGCCTCCTCCAGTCCATCATGGCCCTGACCCAGATCCTAGTCAGCTCGAGGCAGGCCCTTAATAGTCTCTCTCATCCTAAGAGCATCATTAGTAGTTGGGACTCTCCAATGCAATTTGGAGTCCAAAATTTCAAAAAAAAGGTAAATGTAGAATGGGTTGGGTTTGTATGAGAATAGTAGGAAATGATAAAGTGGGCTCCGGTCCCAAAAATTGTGTGGTCAAAAATTAATGTAGGAAAAAAAATAATATAAAGCTTAAAATCTAGAAAGTTGGGCTCCAAATTGGAACTTACTATTCTACAAAACGAGTTTCTACAATCTAGAATCTAGAAATTGGGAGGCTCAACCCTTAGCACCCATGGATGGGTTGGGACCGAAATTGTAGAAATTGAGACTAGGGATGAGACTTATTATTCTACAAAATGAGCTCCTACATTCTAAATCTAGAATCTAGAAAATGGGATTGACCTTACTAATGATGGTCTAAGTAACCCCCTAGCCTGCGCGCAATAATTGATGACGCTTAGCTTATGCATGTTAATAAATCTTCGTCTCATTCATTTGTAGTTTGATACCTGCACACTATTGAGGGTATTGCTTAATTTGCGAACAAATATAATTAGGCCACGTTTGGTTCACGGATTCAAGGAATCCGGAAAGGAAATTTGTTCCTTTCCTTTGTTTGGCAGCCACAAATTTGGGAAACACTTTTCTGACATGGAGAAAAATAGGAGGGAAAATGGTTCCTCTCATGACCTATGGGATTCATTTTTCCTCCTCCTTTTCCAACATTAATTACCAAACATTATGACAAAAGTAGCCTTAATTTATTACATATTTTACCAATTAACTCTTCATTATAATTATGTTGACATTGGATATTGTTGGAACAATGATATATTTTTTCTTTCCTTTCCTACACCAACCAAACATAGGAAAGGAAATTTGATAGGAATTCTACTTTTCCATCCCCATGGAAAATACATGGGAATTGATTTCCTTTCCATGAACCAAACGAGGCCTTAATGTGACTAATAGGGTTTTGAAATAGAGAGCGAATGCTAGGCATATACCCAAGTATAGAATGAAAGCTACACACGGATATGGCATGACAAAGTTTTGGACACGCGCGGGTATAATGTTGGGAATAAAACGCAAAAACCGCTCTCCAAAATCAAGAAGCTACGAGAGAAACGAAGTAAAACACATAAACTAAATAGCCAAAATCACATGAGATCCAAATAACGCAATCACAAAGATTTTGACATAGAAAACTCTTGCGAAAAAAACTACGGGACGATCACAGTCCAATTATGAAAAGTCACCACTAATGGAATAAAAAACTACACCGACTCTTTACCGACGGTCACGACCCGCACCCTAGAGTAAGGGCACGAGACGTGGGTACGTCCAGCCTACGCCGCAGTGTCGGCTGTAGAACGCTGTCCTAGGTCACAACATCTAACAATATAAAGCTAAGCAGTTTATACTCCCCGAATGGGGGTGACATAGCAGAAAGTAAACTCAATCACAAACTAAGGCAGAAGATAAGATAGAAGATAGATAGATAAATACTGCTAAAATGAAAGGAAATCCCCAAGTACAAACAGAGAGTCTAAGTGTCTAAGATAAATACATATCCCAAGATCAAATATATACAATCATCCAGAGAGTAATGTAAATGAAAAATATCCTAGTCTAGAGGTGTGTCATCCACTGCTTGTGGGACCTGCTGCTGGTCGAGGTCCAGGCACTCATCTAAGGTAGCACCGCAATAGGTATCCACACAGGCCTCCTCCTCGTCCTCTGTAATATTTTCAACAGGTCCAGTCAGGACAGGAGCGAGCACAATACATCTCAACAGTTCATAGCAGGTTAGAGAATATAATCATGCAGTAAAGTAAGATACAGAAACTGAAAGAAAGTACAGGATGTAAATAGAGAAAGCTGTAATGGAAATATATACAGTAAATAGAGAACTATCAGTGGCTAGTGAGTCAGAGTACAATATAAACATGTGAATGGCATAGAAAATTCTGATGAGACACTACGGAGGTGATCAGGTGAGATACTACTTGGATATTATTCACATGTCTACTTCTACTCCCCCGTACCTCCAATCAATACACAAGGATCCAGCTAGGTTATGTTATGATTCCATGCAAAGGCCCACAAGGGGTGGTACATAGATGGCCCAAAAATAGGTGATTCTAGGAATGCCCATAAATGGGGTGATTCAAGAAAGACTCTGTGATCATGAGAGTACATGTCACAAGTGATCAATGAACCGAGAAGCATAGTGATACACCATGTAAGTGAAACGCACAGAACATGTAGTATACGATGCTCCCTGAGGGGATAATATCTCAAGAAGGGATCCATATAGTACTAATCCGTGTGACCAACGTGACAGTATCATGTAAAGTAATTTAAA
This sequence comes from Iris pallida, assembly GCA_029216955.1. NCBI lineage: Eukaryota > Viridiplantae > Streptophyta > Magnoliopsida > Asparagales > Iridaceae > Iris > Iris pallida. Next base: position 5,641,223 of record JANAVB010029220.1, read on the forward strand.
CAAGGAAAATAATTCTAAGCAGGATATGAAATGATCAGAGAATGTACTCGCCTGGTATCTGAGTGTCCAAGATAAAAGTACTGTCCGAGGAGTGGTGTCTGGCTCCTATTTAGAACAACACAAGTCACAGCAAGTCCAGAATGGTAAAATGAAGTTCTACTATGCACTCTACATGAATCTAGGTCAATCTAGGCCAAAGTCAACTCTTGGTCAACTCTGGTCAACCCTAGAAGTCAAACTAGGTCAACTATGGTCAAACTAGGTCTAACAAGTCTAAACTAGGTCAGACAAGTCTAAGTTAGGTCAAATAGGGTCAAACAAGTCTAGGTTGGTCAAACCTAGGCTTAACAAGCCAATTCTAGGTCAACTAGCTAATTTCCACACAAGTCACCTACCTTAGTGATACACACATGCCATAGGCCAAATACCTAGGCCAATAAAATCTCTACCTCATATCACACTATCACACCACATATTTCACATATATATATTACATTACACATAAGTTAGATATAATATATATATATATATATATATATATATATATATATATATATATATATATATATATATATATATATATATATATATATATATATATATATATATATATATATATATATATATATGTACATGCACATAAGCATAGAGATATAGATATGTGTAGGCATGTGTCACATAGGTATAACAGTGATAGTGTCATGTGTGTGTGTGTGAGAGTGTAGTGAGGAATTGTGTGACAGAAAAAATTAGAGTGTGTGTGTAGGTGTGGCTGTGTGTATCAATGAAGAAGAGTGTGAGTGAATGGAACCTGTACAGAGTGTGTAGGTATGTATCAATGTAGAATTCAGTTTTCAGAAAATATAGAAGGGAACCCAATTCCCTGTGTGTGTGTGTATTAGACATACAAACAGTGTGTTCTCAAGGCAAGAGTTCTCAGATTTTGTGTGTGAGGCAAACAGTGTCAGGATATTAGTGTGTGTGTGAAGAAACTGCAAAACAGTGAAGGAATCAAACCAGTGTGTCAAACATTTGCACTAACAGGGAATGGAATGTGTAGTGTTCAGTCACCCATGAAGCTAACCAACAGTGAACACAACATGAACTCAGAGTTCAGAATTTAAGAAGCCAAAACCATATATTTATAATTCCCAGTTTTCAGTCCAACCAAGTGACAGTTTTCACATGTCAATTTTGACATCAAAACACCACAATTTCACCCCAAAATTTGTATACAGCTAGATAACTTATAGGAGAACAGTATTAGGGACTAAATATGTAATTAACTGTATTTAACCAACTGAAATGTTTGCTGAAATCCAAAGTAAAAACTAGAAAAATACCAAAAATAAATATGTATCAGGTTTTAGGAAAAATGCAAAATTGATTCATTAAACCAAACTAAAATGAACTGAAAATGGTTGGTAATGAATACCTAACAAGTGTTCGTGTCCCAGAGGGTGTCTCGTGTCCACCACAACGTGACACGACGTGTCCACATCAATTAAACCACAAAACAGTACATACAGGCACTGCACAGTGCACTGTCTCGTGCACAAGTGCACGCGTGTCGTGCACCCGACACAGGACACTTCGTGTCTCGTGCACATACCCACGAGTTCACCCAGTATAGGTCTTTGACTGATACAGCCTGACACAGGTCCACGTGTCACGGTGTCGTGTCTAGGAGTGCGTATCAGTGCACGAAAACTGACTGTGCGCAGACAGTACAAATCCAATGCACGCTCGATTTCTCCCTAACCACTTCACTAGATCCAACGAAACTTTGGGGCCATGATGTCAGTGCATGCTCCCTCGTGTCCACCAAAACTTGTACCAAAAGAATCCGTGTCGTGTCCTACAGGGGGCCCGAGTGGCAGGGGAAACGCACAGCCCGTGCGCGCGTGTCCACCCGCATGTGCACGTGTCCAAAACAACTCGATACGACACCAAAAACTCCTCAGTCACTTAGAAACATGTAAGCCACTCATAAACACAATTTTCCATTCAAACACTTTCACAAAAACAAATCGAAATGCCCTTTGGGGCATTTCATCGAACACCTATACTAGAGGACTGATACGTGTCCATTTAGGACACGAAATGGACACGAAATCCTACAAAAATTTAGGGTTAGCTAGGGGACACTTAGATCTAGGTCTCCATGCAAAGAAATCTAGAATTTAATGGAGTTTAGGGTGATTTATCTAGTGGTGTCCAAATGCAAGAAAAGCTTCCAATAGGAGGGTTCCTCCTTGCTAGCAAACTTCTCCAAATTGCTATGAAACTGAGAATAACATATACCAACAGCAAAAAAATACTAACTAGAATCTACTGCAATTTGTTTGGATTAAAAAGGAATTAATTTAGAATTTCTATGAATTAATGAAGTTGTACATACCTCTTCTTCCAAATGAACTTTCCTAAAGAGGCTAGCCCTAATGGAAGAGGATATTTATAGGATGGGAATCCCAATGTGGGTGTGGTGGCCGGCCACTATGGATTAGGGTTAGGGTTAGCTAGTGGGTTGGGCTTTGGGCTCCTATGTGCCAAGTTATTGATTAATGGTTCAACCATAAGTCATGGCTTATGACTTAACTATTCTAACTTGAGTTAAATGACTAAACCATAGGTCAACTCTAGTCTAACTAGGGTTGCATGACCTAACCAAGTACAAACACAACTAGGGTTAGCTCCTAGGTTAGTCTACCAAGGTCAATGATAGTCAAAGTCAACCTAGTCAACCCTCATTCAAATAATTCCAGAATAAATTCTAAAAATTCCCATAAATTCAAATAAATTATAATAAAATCAAATAACCCCCAAAAATGACAAAAATACCCTTAAACTAGAAATGTGGTAGTGACAAATCTACCCTCCTTAAAAGAATTTTGTCCTTAAAATTGAAAGGCGAAATGCAACTGATGAGAAGGATAGAAAGTATACCTCACGGTCCAAAAAGATATGGGTATCGCTCGCGCATCTCATCCGCTCCCAGGTAGACACTCCTGGAGAATGATGCCTCCATGCGACGCGAACCAAAGGTATCACATGGTTCCTCAGAACCTTCTCCCGTCGATCCAGTATCTCCACTGGCTGCTCTTGATAGCTGAGAGAAGGTCCAACCTCAATCTCCGAATGATCAAGCACATGGCTAGGGTCAGCCACGTACTGTCTCAACTGTGATACATGGAATACGTTGTGGACACCCACTAGTGCAGGTGGCAAGTCTAGCCTGTAAGCCACGTCGCCGACTCTCCCGCTGATAACGAAAGGGACGATGAAGCGCGGGCTAAGCTTCCCACCTCCACCAAAATGTATCGTACCACGAGTCGGAGATATCCTCAAAAAAACCTGGTCTCTAACCTAATCACAAGCAAGGTCTTAATTTAATTATGATAAACAAACATGATCAATAAAACACAACAAACAAACCTAAATCTAATCCTACTCTAATCTGTACCTCAAACTCCAAGGGCCTCCGGTGGCTATCGGCCCAGTGCCGATGTCTGTCCTGCGCTACGCAAAGGCTGTCCCTGATAAGCTTCACCTTCTCGGCTATGTCAACAACCATCTCTGGCCCCAGTAAAGCTCGCTCACCAACATCATCCCAAGATAAGGGTGTACGATACCTACGCCCATATAGAGCCTCGAAAGGTGACATCTCGATGCTGGCCTAGAAACTGTTGTTGTAAGCAAACTCCACCAAATGAAGATGATCCTCCCAGGAACCTCCAAAGTCCAAGACGTATGTCCACAGCATATCCTCGAGCGTCTGAATAGTCCTCTCTGACTGTCCGTCCGTCTGGGGGTGGTATGCAGTACTAAACTTGAGCTGAGTGCCCAAGCTAGTCTGCAGACTCCTCTAGAAATGGAAAGTAAAACGACTATCCTGATCTGAGATGATGCTGACTGGAACCCCGTAAATCCTGACTATCTGCCGCATATAGATCTCCGCGAGACTCTCTGTAGACGTACCCACCTTGAATGGCAAGAAGTGGGCAGATTTGGTCAACCTGTCAACGATGACCCAAATCACGTCTTTCCCTTCTGGTGTACGCGGCATTAATCCTGATACGAAATCCATAGTGATATGCTCCCACTTCCACTCGGGAATGGGCAGCGGCTGCAATAATCCACCGGGCTCTGCCTCTCTGTCTTGACCTGCTGACAGACCAAGCACCTAGCTACAAAGCGATCCACCTCCCGCTTCATCCCGGACCACCAAACATGCTCCCTCAGATCTCGGTACATCTTGTTGGCACCAGGGTGTATAGAGTACTGAGATCTGTGGGCCTCCTGCAAAACCTGCTCCCTGAGCTCTCCGCTGGGCACACATAACCTAGAACCGTACCTCAAGGCACCATCCTCTGCAAGAGAAAACTCGTCATCCACCAATCCTGCACGAACCTGCTCTCGGAGACACCGCAGAGCAACGTCCTCAAATTGAGTCGCCTTGATCCTCTCCACCAAGTCCGACTGAATCTGCATGCCCCACAACTGCATCTGCACTCCGGGCACGATCACCTCAATCCCAAGGCTCTCCAAATCTGCAAGCAAGTGCCGATCCATAGTCAAACACATGGCTGTCGGATACCTACTCAAGGCATCGGCAACCACGTTGGCCTTCCCTGGGTGATACTGAAGTAGGATGTCAAAGTCCTTCATCAACTCTAGCCATCTGTGCTGCCACATGTTCAGCTCCTTCTGAGTGAACATATACTTTAAGCTCTTGTGATCTGTAAAAATCTCCACCCTCTCTCCATATAGATAATGCTTCCACAACTTCAGAGCAAAAATCACCGCTGCCAGCTCCAGGTCATGGATAGGGTAGTTCTTCTCATGGGGACGTAATTGCCTGGAAGCATAGGCAATCACCTTCCCATGCTGCTGTAAGACACAATCCAGCCCCTTCCCTGAAGCATCACTATAAATAGTGAATCCTCCTGATCCTGAAGGCAATATCAGAATCAGAGCTGTCGTAAGCTGCTTCTTCAACTCATCAAAAGCTGCCTGACACTCCTCTGACCAAACATACTCAGCATCCTTCCGGGTCAACCGAGTCAACGGCTTTGCAACCCGGGAGAAATCCTGCACAAATCTCCTATAATATCCTGCCAGCCCCAGAAAACTCCTGATCTCTACCACTGAAGTCGGCGCTACCCATGCCTCAACTGCTACGATCTTCTTGGGGTCAACTGAGATACCATCTCCAGTCACCACATGCTCCAAAAAGTCCACCCGGTCCAAGAAGAACTCACACTTGGAGAGCTTCCCATAAAACTGCTCCCTCCTGAGAGTCTCCAGCACTATTCGCAGATGCTCCTCGTGCTCCTCCCCAGTCTTGGAATATACCAAGATGTCGTCAATGAACACCACCACGAACTAATCCAGGTACTGGTGGAACACCATGTTCATTAGGTTCATAAACACTGCTGGTGCATTGGTTAACCCAAACGGCATAACCAAAAACTCAAACTACCCATACCGCGTCCTGAAAGCGGTCTTGGGAATATCCTCCCCCTTCACCTTCACCTGGTGATATCCCGACCTCAGATCAATCTTGGAAAATACCCGAGCTCCGCTCAACTGGTCAAAAAGATCGTCGATCCGCGGTAGTGGGTATTTGTTCTTGATCGTGAGGTTGTTGAGTACCCTATAGTCAATACACATCCGTACTGACCCATCCTTCTTCGGCACAAACAATACTGGTGCACCCCATGGCGACGAACTCGAACGGATGAAGCCCTTGTCCTGCAGCTCATCCACCTGCTTCTTTAGCTCCACCAACTCACTGTTGTTCACTCGATAGACGTGCTGGAAGATGGGTTCCGCTCCTGGAACCAAGTCTATCGAGAACTCTACATCTCTGTCTGGTGGCAATCCCGGCAACTCCTCTGAGAAAACATCCATATACTCTGCTATCAAGGGGTGTAGAATCGTCTGCTCCTCAACCGAGACTTCGCAGAAAATCCCGCTGCTCTGCTCCGCCTGACGTCTAGAGTACTCGAACTCTGGCTCTCCCGGCACTCTGAAGAGAACTCTACCCCCTCTGCAATCAATGCTGGCGTGGTGCCTGCTCAACCAATCCATACCGAGTACTATATCGTAGTTCGGCAATGGCATTACGAGCAAGCTCACCTCCAACTCACGGCCTCCCAAAATAACACTTCGACCCTTACAAACATCACGTACGAGGATAATGCCACCCCCGGTCGTGATCTTGTAAGTCCTAGGCAACGATTCAGCTATGATACCGTGTCTAATCGCAAAAGATACTGATATGAAACTATGCGAAGCACCAGAATCAAATAATGCAAAAGCTGGTCTGGAGTCGAGAAGAATCGAATCTGCGATCAGCTCTCCTACCACCTCTGCATCCTCAGCCGCCATGGCAAAAGCTCGCCCCGGCTGGCCTCCCATGGCCTGCTGCTGATGCTGAACAAATCTCTGCTGCTGTGTCGGCAGGGCTGGTCCCCTCTGCTGGAGCTCTGGCTCCTCCTCCCTGAGCTGCTCGTGCTACGAGACACTCTCTCATCTGATGGTCTCCTGAACCACATACCAGGCACTTGCCCAGTCTCTTCCTACACTCGTTCCATCCGTGCCCTGGCTTCTTGCAATAAGCACAGGTGGTGGCCTGCTGCCTCGGTGCCTGCTGCTGCACCCTCTGCTGCTGATGCTGCACTGGCTGCTGCCTCGGCTGCTAAAACTGCTGCGGCTGGAACTGCCTCGGCTGCTGGTACTGGAAGTGAGGCCTCTTGGCCTGGCCTCCGTTGCTGCTACCTTCCTGGAAGTCTCGCCCCCTCTTGAGCCTAAGCTCAAGATCATCCTCTACAGCTAACGCGTCCACTAGGATCTCCTCTAAGGTAGCGCTGCGGGCGTTTTTGGTGTAGGACTTGACCTCCTATACCAATCCCTTCCGGAACCTTCGGGCCTTCGTCGCCTCCGACAAGCCCTCTACAAATCTGCTCAGGCGACAGAACTCTCCTGCGTACTCCTCCACGGACTGGCTCCCCTGGACTAGGGCCTCGAACTGAGTCTCGAGGGCTCCCAACGTTGCGTCCGGAAAGAACTTCTCCTTGAACAGCTTCTTGAATGCTGCCCAAGTCTGTCCTATTGTACCAACCCTTGGGTCAGTCTGGTACTATGTACGGGCAAGATCCTGCATCATGCTGGCCGCTGCCTCTATCTGGAGCCTCATCGAAATCTCAGCCAACCTGAATATCTCCTCCATGTGCTCGATCCACTCATCGGCATACAAGATCCCCTCTGTCCCTCGGAAGTCTCTCGGGTGCATCTTCTGGAAATCTTGGATGCCCTTCTCCTGCGGTTGGTGTGGCTACAGGGCTGCCGCTGGCTGAGCTACAACTTTCTCTACCGCAGTCACTGCCAGCTCAATGCCTCGTGTGAGCTCTGCTGTGTGCCTCTGCTGTCACGCCCCGATTCGGGGAATCGCTCGCTTTGCTTCGATTCACGCCGAATCGATCGTCCTCGCTAAGGCGTGATGCCGTACAAGTCTGGAGTTGCACTTGTACAAGGCTAGAACATGCACATTCATATCATTTGAAACATTTAAAATTAAGCCACAGTTGCGGAAACATTGGAACACAATATAGGAAGAAGAAATACTCATTTTATTCATAATTGTAGTCAGAATACAACTTTTCTCGATAATATTTGAAATATCATTTCGGCTACATTGATTCATGAAAAGAAGTACAACTGATAGGCTGCCATGAAATAATTTCCCGTTCCATACATCATGCCCCTTTAGTACTTTGAAATATAAGCAGCTATCTTTGAAATCTCCGCAATACTTTGTGCGTCTTTAGGGAAAAACAACTTGAAAGGAAACAGCAGTTCAGAAAGCTTTAGTTCGGACGTGCGCCTGAGCCTTCTCCAGTACCTGTGGAGGAGGGGTCAGCACATTATAACAATGCGCTGGTGAGCCCCGTTGGCCCACTCAGCTAAACCAACATTTGATTAATGACAAGCATTTTAAAGATATGAACTTATTAGGGACAAGCAACATTCAGAGTAATTCACAATAAATGCAACATGGAATAAACCATGTTTACTTTACCATTGGCCGAATCCAGCTTTCCTGCATAAGATACAGGATAATAATAATATACTTACCGCCCCTGCACAAAACAATCATTAGCATGCATCCTGACTACATGGCCACTGGCGTTGTTAAACCATATGGACATCTCTTTGCCTTATAGGACTTCAAGGTAATGCAATGACTCCAAAGTAGGTAGCTAGCCCCTAAGGATGCCTCACAATACCCGTGCTCCCATTAGCACGCCAATGCTTCCTCCTAGGCCGAATCGGTCCCGGCGCCCCAGTACCGATTCGAGGAAACACACCATCAAACCTTGTGCACAAGTTGTCCATGACCATGCGAATGCGTGATCGACTCGATAAGCAAACAGTACATGGTAGTTTTGAAAGTAAATAGACAACTTGTTCATTTCGCAGCAATTCATCATCATTCTAGGTATCAATTCAATCTCAACTCAATGTTCAGTGGACAAGCATAATCTCAATGGTTGTTAACAGTGTAATCGATTCATTTCAATGTTCAAGGGACTAGCATTCATTTCAATGTTCTATGGACTAGCATTCATTTCAATGTTCAATGTTCAATCTCTAGCTTCTTAGTGGTATTGACTTGTGGCATTTAGCAACTTGATATCGATCAACGGATGTTGCAAGACAATTATTTAGTTGGCATGAAGGAATAGCGAGAGGGACAATACCACCACAGAGATCCACACTCACCAAATTAGAGAATCGCCGAGAGAGAGAGGAACACTTGCACGCTTAGCCTTCCGTCACGCGTCAGTCTGCATTGGCACCAAAAGTTTGGTTAATAATCCATCTCGTTGTGTTCTCTTCTCTCAGAATTCTCAAGAATGAATGCTATGCAAATCGATGAAAACGGGCAAGAATCAAATCATCGAAAATCATTCAGAAAGGCATCCATCAAAACCAAGCAGCAAAACCAGCAGCAAAACATCCAGAGAAAACTCTTGGACGCATTTCAAGAGAAACCAATCCATTAGTTGGAAAGGTTCTTATGCACTTGTCCGTGATCGATTCGGTGCCGACGGTAAGTTTCCCCAAATACTCGGTTCCGACCGAGTTAGCCAAGCCACAAGCCTTACATAGTGAACCGCTAGGAGCGGGACACTACATAATATACCACTAAGAAAAAGTTTCGTCCTCGAAACTTAAAGCAAAAGTCCTACCTCAAAAATATCAAACAGCGAAGGGTATTTCACCCGCATCTCTTCCTCTAATTCCCATGTCGACTCCTCTACAGCATGGTTCCGCCACAGCACGTTGACCAGGGGTACTGTCCGATTCCGCAAAACTTTCTCTTTCCTGTCCAAAATTTGGACAGGCTCTTCAGTGTAGGATAGGTCAGCGCTCAGCTGCAGCTGGTCGAAGTTCACTACGTGGCTTGGATCATGCACGTACTTCCGAAGTTGAGATACATGGAAGATATCGTGCACATCAGCCAGAGCCGGAGGTGGTGCAAGTCGATAAGCCACTGAGGCTACCTTCTCTAAAATCTCGAATGGTCCGACGAATCTCGGGCTTAGCTTTCCTTTCATCCCAAACCGCATCACACCTCGCATGGGCGTGACCTTCAAGAAGACATGATCGCCTGCTGTGAATTCCAAAGGTCGTCGATGAACATCCGCATAACTCTTTTGTCGACTTTGAGCAACTCTAAGTCTTTCTCGAATTAAGCGAACCCTCTCGACGGCCTGTTCCACAAGTTCTGGTCCGAGCACTTGCCGTTCACCGACTTCATTCCAGCATATCGGTGATCGACATTTTCGTCCATATAAGGCTTCGTACGGGGCCATTTGGATACTTGCCTGATAACTGTTGTTATAGGCAAATTCTGCTAATGCGAGATGTGCGTCCCAATTTGTCTTCGAATCGAGCACGCACAATCTCAACATATCTTCAAGAATCTGGTTTACTCTCTCTGTCTGACCATCAGTCTGCGGATGGTAAGCCGTACCGAAGTTTAACTTTGTGCCCATAGCCGAGTGCAGACTTATCCAAAATTGCGACAAGAATCTTCCGTCTCTATCCGATACTATAGAAGCTGGCACCCCATGTAATCGAACAATTTCATTTATGTAAATCTGAGCCAACCGTTCTACTCTCCATGTAACTTTTATTGGAATGAAATGTGCCGACTTGGTTAATCTATCCACGATAACCCAAATCGCATCATTTCCCTTCTGAGTTCTTGGCAAGCCGACTATAAAATCCATACAGATATTATCCCACTTCCACAGTGGAATAGCCAAATTTTGTAATTCTCCGCCTGGCCGTTGGTGTTCGGCCTTCACACGCTGACAATCCATGCATTGTGACACAAATAGCGCCACATCCTTCTTCATACCATGCCACCAAAAAGTTGAGCGTAGATCTTTATACATTTTCGTGCCTCCCGGATGCAAGGAATACTTTGCGAAATGTGCCTCGGTCAGTATTTCCTTCCTGATATCCTCGTCCTTAGGGACGCACAATCTTCCCTTGACACGAATAGTGTCATCTTCAACGGTAAAGTCTGACGCCTTTCCTGCTAGAATCAACTCGCGTATCTTCTGCAGAAACGGGTCATCCTTCTGAGCAATCTTAATCCTTCCCTGGAGACTCGGCTCAAGTTGTAACTGAGCCAACTGCACATTCTGTGGACGAATCCTGAACTCGATGCCCATCTCTTCAAGATCTCGTAGTACCTCTTTTGCCACTGTTAGGGACCCAACAAATTTTCGACTCAAGGCATCAGCTACCACATTCCCTTTACCCGGCGTGTAAGAGATTGTCAAGTCATAATCTTTGATCAATTCTAACCAACGCCGCTGCCTTAAATTCAATTCCTTTTGTGTGAATATGTATTTCAGGCTTTTGTGATCCGTGAAGATCTCGCAGGACACACCATAGAGATAGTGTCGCCACAATTTCAACGCGAACACAATTGCCGCCAGTTCCAAATCATGTGTCGGGTAATTCTTCTCATGCTGTTTGAGTTGTCTCGAAGCATAAGATATTGTCTTTCCACGTTGCATGAGAACACATCCCAACCCAAGTCCCGACGCGTCACTGTAGATTTGAAATCCCTCAGAGCCTTCCGGAAGTGCTAAAATTGGAGCCGTGACGAGCCGCTGCTTGAGTTCTTGGAAACTACTCTCACAGTCGTCAGTCCACTTAAATACGACTCCCTTCTGAGTTAGGCGAGTCAAAGGCGACGCGATTCTCGAAAAGTCTTTCACAAATCTACGGTAGTACCCGGCTAAACCAAGGAAACTCCGTATTTCACTAGCTGATGCAGGCTGCTTCCAGTCCACAACTGCCTCAATCTTCTTTGGGTCAACAGCAACACCTTCTGCCGAAACAACATGTCCTAGGAACGACACGCTGTTCATCCAAAACTCGCACTTACTTAGCTTTGCATAGAGCTGGTTGTCCCGCAGCGTCTGAAGTACTTCTCTCAAGTGCTCGACATGAGTCTCCCTGTCCTTTGAGTAGATCAAGATGTCATCGATGAACACAACAACAAACTTATCTAAGAATGGTCGAAACACTCTATTCATTAAATCCATAAAGGCTGCTGGAGCATTGGTCAAGCCGAATGGCATGACCAAAAACTCATAGTGTCCGTATCTCGTACGGAATGCTGACTTAGGAACATCTTCGGGTCTGATCTTCAACTGATGGTATCCTGAACGAAGATCAATTTTTGAAAACACGGTCGCCCCTTGTAGCTGATCGAATAGATCATCTATCCTTGGCAAAGGATACTTGTTGCGGATGGTTGCCTTATTCAGTTCTCTGTAATCGATGCATAGCCGCATCGTTCCATCCTTCTTCTTTACAAACAGTACTGGAGCTCCCCATGGAGATACACTTGGGCGAATGTATCCCCGGTCTAATAATTCTTGTAGCTGCACCTTTAGTTCTTTCAATTCTGCCGGAGCCATCCTGTACGGCACCTTAGATATCGGATGAGTATCCGGAAAGGTGTCAATTGTGAACTCAATTTCTCTATCCGGCGGCATCCCAGGTATCTCGTCCGGAAACACATCATGAAACTCTGCCACAATTTTGGTCTGATTTGAGCCTACACTCTTCATTCGAGTGTCTTGGACAGAAGCGAGAAAGCCTTCACACCCCGAGTACAGCATGTGCCTTGCTGTAACTGCCGATATTACCATAGGTCCTTGGAACGCCGAGCCGCACGAGTAAGAAAACTCTGTTTCTCCAGGTAGGCGAAACACAACTCTTTTATCCGTACAGTCGATCGTTGCATGACAGGCGCTGAGCCAGTCCATTCCCAATATGATATCGTACTCTTTGATGTCGAGTACAATTGCGTCCAAAGATAAAGTTTTGCCTCCAATCTTGATGTAGCCGTCCCTGCAAATCAAAGTTGCAGGTATATCTACTCCCGAAGGAGTACTAACACACAAAGCTGTCTTTAATTGAGTCATACAAATTTTATTTTCCGTTGCAAAATCAGAAGAGATAAAGCAATGAGTAGCACCAGAATCAAAAAGTACTCTTGCAGGTATGCCTTTGTACAGCAACATACCTGTTATAACATTCTCTGCGGTCTGGGCCTCTGCCTGAGTTAGGGCATAAACCCTTGCTTGGCCACCTTGTTGATTCGGTGTATTTCCAGTTGGAGCTGGCAAGGCTGGTGGCGCCTGGCCACGATACTGGTTGTTGTGTTGGCCCCGGTTCTGATTGTTGTTATGCCCACGATAGTAATTATTGTTATTCCCACGAGGAGGATACTGGTTCTCTCCCTTAGTTCTGCATTCAAATGCCTTGTGATTCATTCCCCCACATTTATAACACCCGACGCGACAATCCTCGCGACGATGACCAATTCGATTGCACCTGTTGCAACGCAGTTCCTGATACGGTCCTTTGTTATTGCCCGTATTCGGACGCTTAGGCGCGTCATTCCTTCATGCAGACCAAGGTCGTTTCTGATTGTTGAGTCCTTGGTTGCTCTGCGTTGTCCCACGACTACCCGGTTGATGAAATCTCTCCATTTCGAGAGCTGTCTCGTACGCCTCCCGGTAAGACGTACATTTACGACTTAGAACATCCCGCTCCAGGCCTTCATTCAAGCCTTGCACAAATCTTCCTCGCTTGGCATCGTCATTCGGTACCATGTACCCAGCGAATGCGACTCTCTTCAAAAACTCTGTCTCGTAGTCAAGCACTGACATACTGCCCTGTCGAAGTGCGATGAACTCATTCTCTTTTTGTTGACGGACAGCAGGTGGAATGAATTGAGTAATGAAAGCCTGTTTGAAGGCCTCCCAAGACATCTTTATATCCTGATTATTTCCGCAAAGTGCCTGTCTCTGCGAAATCTACCATTCCTGGGCCTTGAGGCGAAGTTGTACAGCGGCACACTCCACTCTCTTACTGCCCTGAATCTCTAACATTCGAAAATAGCCCTCCAGTGTGTTCAAGAAGCCCATCACCTCATCTGGCTCCTCTTTTCCATTAAAATCAGGCGGGTCGCAACTTTTAAATTCAGAGAACTTGAAGCTCGTCCTCTTCCGTGTCGGCGTCTCAGATTTCTCTGCTGGCACCTCCACGGTCTCGGTTGCTGTGGCCTTTGCAGAAACATTAGAATCGGCCGACAGTTTGATGACAATCTGAGTTAGACTATCAACTTGCTTTTGTTGAGCATCCAGCTGCTCCTGAAACTGATACTGAAGCTGCTCCTGAAGCGCGCGATGTTGAGCTTCGCTCTGCTTCCTCTGAGCCTCCATTTGCTTAATCAGTTTCTCAATCGGGTCAGACGATGAATTCGTCTTTGAGCTATCACCCTTAGTCATTCTACAACAAAGAAATAATTCCATTAGCACTCATAAAATATTTATGGGCTTATTGTATGGAACATTATTTCATGCCAGCGTTATCGACACCATCAATCGAGAAAATTTGCATCAAGACTTCCTTTAAAAAAATATTTTTGAAATCCGAGGATTCTAAACCGTACTTTGATACCAACTTGTCACGCCCCGATTCGGGGAATCGCTCGCTTTGCTTCGATTCACGCCGAATCGATCGTCCTCGCTAAGGCGTGATGCCGTACAAGTCTGGAGTTGCACTTGTACAAGGCTAGAACATGCACATTCATATCATTTGAAACATTTAAAATTAAGCCACAGTTGCGGAAACATTGGAACACAATATAGGAAGAAGAAATACTCATTTTATTCATAATTGTAGTCAGAATACAACTTTTCTCGATAATATTTGAAATGTCATTTCGGCTACATTGATTCATGAAAAGAAGTACAACTGATAGGCTGCCATGAAATAATTTCCCGTTCCATACATCATGCCCCTTTAGTACTTTGAAATATAAGCAGCTATCTTTGAAATCTCCGCAATACTTTGTGCGTCTTTAGGGAAAAACAACTTGAAAGGAAACAGCAATTCAGAAAGCTTTAGTTCGGACGTGCGCCTGAGCCTTCTCCAGTACCTGTGGAGGAGGGGTCAGCACATTATAACAATGCGCTGGTGAGCCCCGTTGGCCCACTCAGCTAAACCAACATTTGATTAATGACAAGCATTTTAAAGATATGAACTTATTAGGGACAGGCAACATTCAGAGTAATTCACAATAAATGCAACATGGAATAAACCATGTTTACTTTACCATTGGCCGAATCCAGCTTTCCTGCATAAGATACAGGATAATAATAATATACTTACCGCCCCTGCACAAAACAATCATTAGCATGCATCCTGACTACATGGCCACTGGCGTTGTTAAACCATATGGACATCTCTTTGCCTTATAGGACTTCAAGGTAATGCAATGACTCCAAAGTAGGTAGCTAGCCCCTAAGGATGCCTCACAATACCCGTGCTCCCATTAGCACGCCAATGCTTCCTCCTAGGCCGAATCGGTCCCGGCGCCCCAGTACCGATTCGAGGAAACATACCATCAAACCTTGTGCACAAGTTGTCCATGACCATGCGAATGCGTGATCGACTCGATAAGCAAACAGTACATGGTAGTTTTGAAAGTAAATAGACAACTTGTTCATTTCGCAGCAATTCATCATCATTCTAGGTATCAATTCAATCTCAACTCAATGTTCAGTGGACAAGCATAATCTCAATGGTTGTTAACAGTGTAATCGATTCATTTCAATGTTCAAGGGACTAGCATTCATTTCAATGTTCTATGGACTAGCATTCATTTCAATGTTCAATGTTCAATCTCTAGCTTCTTAGTGGTATTGACTTGTGGCATTTAGCAACTTGATATCGATCAACGGATGTTGCAAGACAATTATTTAGTTGGCATGAAGGAATAGCGAGAGGGACAATACCACCACAGAGATCCACACTCACCAAATTAGAGAATCGCCGAGAGAGAGAGGAACACTTGCACGCTTAGCCTTCCGTCACGCGTCAGTCTGCATTGGCACCAAAAGTTTGGTTAATAATCCATCTCGTTGTATTCTCTTCTCTCAGAATTCTCAAGAATGAATGCTATGCAAATCGATGAAAACGGGCAAGAATCAAATCATCGAAAATCATTCAGAAAGGCATCCATCAAAACCAAGCAGCAAAACCAGCAGCAAAACATCCAGAGAAAACTCTTGGACGCATTTCATGAGAAACCAATCCATTAGTTGGAAAGGTTCTTATGCACTTGTCCGTGATCGATTCGGTGCCGACGGTAAGTTTCCCCAAATACTCGGTTCCGACCGAGTTAGCCAAGCCACAAGCCTTACATAGTGAACCGCTAGGAGCGGGACACTACATCTGCTGCTGGGTCTGCTGACCCTCCATGTACTGCCGGAAGAAAGCTAACAGCTGAACGGCATCAACTGTCCCCGCAGGTGGCTGCTGCTGCTGAAGCGCATCCGGAATCACCGGACTTGGCCCATGCCTCACAGGTGGAGGGGCTCCTCCGAAGGCAGCTGAAACGCCTATCCCAGCGGGCATGACTGGGGCTGCGGTACCAGGGGCTGGCTGCTGAGTATGAGAGGTGGCAGACCTCTCATCGGCGTCCCCCTGGCCCTGGCGATGCGATCTCGTCTCAACCATCCAGGAGACACAGATCAAAAAGAAACAATTGCTGAGAATGAGTCAAAATATCAAAGGAGGACAATTTAAATTCGAAGGAAGACAATAAGTAGCAAAATTTAGATATACGGACCTGATAAGAGTTTTCCTAATGTGATTTAGTACCTTCGAAAATTTTCTAATTCTACTGCAGGCTGCAGTGATATTCTAGTTCGAATACCACTACATTTCTAAACTAGACCTGCATGGGCCACCACTAAAAACGTGTCACGACCCGCACTCTAGAGTAAGGGCACGAGACGTGGGTACGTCCAGCCTACGCCGCAGTATCGGCGGTAGAACACTGTCCTAGGTCACAATATTTAACAATATAAAGCTAAGCAGTTTATACTCTCCGAATGGGGGTGACATAGCAGAAAGTAAACTCAATCACAAACTAAGGCAGAAGATAAGATAGAAGATAGATAAATACTGCTGAAATGAAAGAAAATCCCCAAGTACAAACAGAGAGTCTAAGTATCTAAGATAAATACATATCCCAAGATCAAATATATACAATCATCAAGAGAGTAATATAAATGAAAAACATCATAGTCTAGAGGTGTGTTATCCACTGCTAGTGGGACCTGCTGCTGGTCCAGGTCCAGGCACTCATCTAAGGTAGCACCATAATAGGTATCCACACAGGCCTCTCCTCGTCCTCTGTAATATTTTCAACAGGTCCAGTCAGGACAGGAGCGAGCACAATACATCTCAACAGTTCATAGCAGGTTAGAAAATATAATCATGCAGTAAAGTAAGATACTGGAACTGAAAGAAAGTACAGGATGTAAATAGAGAAAGCTGTAATGGAAATATATACTGTAAATAGAGAACTATCAGTGGCTAGTGAGTTAGAGTACAATATAAACATGTGAATGGCATAGGAGATTCTGATGAGACACTATGGAGGTGATCAGGTGAGATACTACTTGGATATTATTCACATGTCTACTTCTACTCCCCCGTACCCCCAATCAATACACAAGGATCCAGCCAGGTTATGTTATGATTCCATGCAAAGGCCCACAAGGGGTGATACATGGATGGCCCAAAAATAGGTGATTCTAGGAATGCCCATAAATGGGGTGATTCAAGGAAGACTCTGTGATCATGAGAGTACATGTCACAAGTGATCAATGAACCGAGAAGCATAGTGATACACCATATAAGTGAAACACACAGAACATGTAGTATACGATGCTCCCTAAGGGGATAACATCTCAAGAAGGGATCCATATAGTACTAATCCGTGTGACCAATGTGACAGTATCAAGTAAAGTAATTTAAAGCAGGAAAATAATTCTAAGCAGGATATGAAATGATCAGAGAATGTACTCGCCTGGTATCTGAGTGTCCAAGATAAAAGTACTATCCGAGGAGTGGTGTCTGGCTCCTATTTAGAACAGCACAAGTCACAGCAAGTCCAGAATGGTAAAATGAAGTTCTACTATGCACTCTACATGAATCTAGGTCAATCTAGGCCAAAGTCAACTCTTGGTCAACTCTGGTCAACCCTAGAAGTCAAACTAGGTCAACTATGGTCAAACTAGGTCTAACAAGTCTAAACTAGGTCAGACAAGTCTAAGTTATGTCAAATAGGGTCAAACAAGTCTAGGTTGGTCAAACCTAGGCTTAACAAGCCAATTCTAGGTCAACTAGCTAATTTCCACACAAGTCACCTACCTTAGTGATACACACAAGCCATAGGCCAATTACCTAGGCCAATGAAATCTCTACCTCATATCACACTATCACACCACATATTTCACATATATATATTACATTACACATAAGTTAGATAATATATATATATATATATATATATATATATATATATATATATATATATATGTACATGCAAATAAGCATAGAGATATAGATATGTGTAGGCATGTGTCACATAGGTATAACAGTGATAGTGTCATGTGTGTGTGTGTGTGAGAGTGTAGTGAGGAATTGTGTGACAGGAAAAATTAGAGTGTGGGTGTAGGTGTGGCTGTGTGTATCAATGAAGAAGAGTGTGAGTGAATGGAACCTGTGTAGAGTGTGTAGGTATGTATCAATGTAGAATTCAGTTTTCAGAAAATAGAGAAGGGAACCCAATTCCCTGTGTGTGTGTGTATTAGACATACAAACAGTGTGTTCTCAAGGCAAGAGTTCTCAGATTTTGTGTGTGAGGCAAACAGTGTCAGGACATTAGTGTGTGTGTGAAGAAACTGTAAAACAGTGAAGGAATCAAACCAGTGTGTCAAACATTTGCACTGACAAGGAATGGAATGTGTAGTGTTCAGTCACCCATGAAGCTAACCAACAGTGAACACAACATGAACTCAGAGTTCAGAATTTAAGAAGCCAAAACCACTTATTTATAATTCCCAATTTTCAGTCCAACCAAGTGACAGTTTTCATATGTCAATTTCGACATCAAAACACCACAATTTTACCCCAAAATTTGCATACAGCTAGATAACTTATAGGAGAACAGTATTAGGGACTAAACATGTAATTAACTGTATTTAACCAACTAAAATGTTTGCTGAAATCCAAAGTAAAAACTGGAAAAATACCAAAAATAAACATGTATCAGGTTTTAGGAAAAATGCAAAATTGACTCATTAAACCAAACTAAAATGAACTGAAAATGGTTGGTAACGAATACCCAACAAGTGGTCGTGTCCCAGAGGGTGTCTCGTGTCCACCACAACGTGACACGACGTGTCCACATCAATTAAACCATAAAACAGTACATACAGGCACTGCACAGTGCACTGTCTCGTGCACAAGTGCACGCGTCTCGTGCACCCGACACAGGACACTTCGTGTCTCGTGCACATACCTACCAGTTCGCCCAGTATAGGTCTTCGACTGACACAGCCTGACACAGGTCCACGTGTCACGGTGTCGTGTCTAGGAGTGCGTATCAGTGCACGAAAACTGACTGTACGCAGACAGTACAAATCCAATGCACGCTCGATTTCTCCCTAACCACTTCACTAGATCCAACGAAACTTTGGGTGCATGATGTCAGTGCATGCCCCCTCGTGTCCACCAAAACTTGTACCAAAAGAATCCGTGTCGTGTCCTACAGGGGGCCCGAGTGGCAGGGGAAACGCATAGCCCGCACGCGCGTGTCCAGTCGCGTGTGCACGTATCCAAAACAACTCGATACGACTCCAAAAACACCTCATTCACTTAGAAACATGTAAGCCACTCATAAACTGTCATGCCCCGATTCCGTAGAATCGATAGTCGTCCCCCGGGCGTGATGCCGTGCGAGCCTAACTTGCGCTCGCACAAGGCATAGTCATAAGGTTATCCGAAACACAACAACAAGAGAATGCGCAGAGTAAATTGAACACACATTATAGAGAAGGAAACATAAGCTTTATTGATAATGAACATCATTTTACAGACTCGATACAAAGGCGCCGTGCGGGATTTTTACAAACTGACTCCATTACAAAATGAACGTCGACGAGATAGCCATTCCATACATTTCATCCCTTGATTACAACCAGCATTACAAAACCACCTGGGATGACGGGGAGCCGCTCTATCTGTCTTCTTGGCCTTCGACAGCAGGGTATTCAAAAGTTTGATCCAAGCTTCGATGCACGGACGAAGCTTCAAAACATACAAGCGTTGCCTACCTTCACGTAGCACGCTCCTCCCGATCAATCGCACCTGTAGAGAGAGCGAGGATCAGTACAATCAACATGTACTGGCGAGTGGCTAATTAATTTCCAGGCTCTCATTTGGTTCAAGAATTTAGATAAAATCATACAACTTGCTTTTAGTGGTCTTTCTAGCAATCCTAGATATTTTTATAAGAAGCATTAAGTTACATCAAGATTTCCTCCGGCAGAGCGCACCGTGCGACATAAAAACTTACCATCACTTTTCTTGTTAGTTGATAACAATTTATGTCAAGTGTTTGATATGGAGGTCACTGGCATTAACTAGCCATCTTGGACATAGCCTGGCAATACGGGACCCTTGCAACGCAAGTAGCGAGCCCCGATGCAAGTCTCCGTCTTACCGATTGCCTATTACCCAGCTCGGCTATAACCTTTTTCTTCCTAGGCCGAGTCGGTCCCGTGGCCCCGGGTTGTTGCTCGAAGAAACCATCGCCCTTGTCGACAAGTTGTCCATGACCATGATAGGTTAACATGGTGTATTTAAGATACCGTTGGGGCTTGTTATGTAATCAATTCATTTACTTGTTCGTTTAGCAGGCCTAAAATAATTCTATCTCTTTTCAACACAACACATTCTTTTTCACTTCTAACATACAGGACTTGTATTCTGTAAGCAATTCATTCAATTTTAGTAACATTACCCGAGTTCTCATTTCAAATAGAGGGTCGAGACGAAGGGGGTCAGCCACTCACCTTGAGTTTTTGCTTGAGGCGAGGGACTTGTTGGCTGCGCTAGACATCGCCTACGCGATCACCTGAAATCGCACAAGCAACCGATTAGAACACTGTATTATGTAAGAGTTCGATAGGAAATGCGAGCTCGAAATGTAAACCATGAAAACCATCGAAAACATTCACGAAAACACATTCGGAAAACCAAAGCCAAAACCAACGCAAGCGGCGTAAAAAGCAGAGCAACGGGAGGTCTCTCCCGACTCAGCCGCAGAGTCAATCCTCGAAGCGCTACCCGCTGAATGTGGGACTTGGTTCCGAAGAAGCCATTCCATAACGTGGAATGGATCTTAATTCAACCGTTCCCGTTCGATCGATTCGATCGATCCCGACCTATCGGTCCCGACCGAGTCGATAGCGACAGTGTTCCTTTCTCGCGCACCCCGTGGACAGACAACGGGGCACGATGTAGGGACGGGGCACTACACCATAACCAACTAAAAATAAGTTTCGTCCTCGAAACTTAAGAACATAACCTACCTCTATGAAAATAATAAAGGAAACTTTTCTTTCATCTCTGACTCGAGTTCCCATGTCGACTCTTCCGCCGCATGGTTCCTCCAGAGTACGCGAACAAGAGGGATCACTCGACTTCGCAGAAGCTTATCCTTGCGTTCTAAGATTTGAACTGGTTCTTCAATGTAGGATAAGTCAGACTTTAGCTCCAGCTGGCCAAAATCTACCACGTGGCTAGGGTCGTGTACGTACTTCCGCAGCTGGGAGACGTGGAAGACATTGTGCACACCTTCAAGCGCCGGCGGTAGGGCAATTCTATAGGCTACTGGGGCGACCCGCTCGAGTACTTCGAACGGCCCAACGAATCTCGGACTCAGCTTCCCCTTCGCGCTGAACCGAGTAACTCCTCGCATAGGCGACACCTTCAGGAACACATGATCGCCCACCAGGAACTCAAGCGATCTTCGATGGGTGTCGGCGTAGCTCTTTTGCCGACTCTGTACAATCTTCAGTCTTTCTCGAATTAGCTTGACCTTTTCCACAGTCTGTTCCACCAGCTCCGGGCCGAGTATCTGCCGCTCCCCGACTTCATCCCAGCAAATGGGCGATCTGCACTTCCGGCCGTACAAAGCTTCATACGGCACCATTTGGATGCTGGACTGATAGCTATTGTTGTATGCAAATTCTGCCAGTGGTAGGTGGACGTCCCAGCTTGATTTGAAGTCAATTGTGCAGAGCCGTAGCATGTCTTCGAGAATCTGATTAATGCGCTCCGTTTGGCCGTCGGTCTGAGGATGGTAAGCTGAGCTGTACTGCAACTTGGTACCCAGCGCCGACTGAAGGCTACTCCAGAACCGCGACATGAACCGTGAATCCCGATCAGAGATGATGGATACTGGAACTCCGTACAGCCGTACTATCTCGTCAAAATAAATCTGCGCCAGGCGATCAACGCTCCAAGTAACTTTGATGGCAATAAAGTGCGCTGACTTGGTTAATCGATCGATGATGACCCAGATGGCGTCGCTCCCTCGTGGTGTCTTCGGCAGGCCAACAATAAAGTCCATCGTGACATGATCCTATTTCCACTCTGGAATGGCAAGGTTCTGCATCTCCCCGCCCGGTCGCTGATGCTCAGCTTTTACCTGCTGACAGGCCATGCATTGCGACACGAAGAGCGCCACATCTCTTTTCACTCCGTGCCACCAGAAGGTCGTGCGGAGGTCCTTATACATCTTAGTACTGCCTGGATGCAAGGTATATTTTGCATGATGTGCCTCCGATATTATTTCCTTTCGCAGTTCTGAATCATCCGAAACACATAGTCGGCCATTCAATCTCAGCACGCCGGTCTTGTCTTCCGCAAAGTCGGTCACACTACCTGTCGAAATCCGCTCGCGCATTTTCTTCAGGTACGGATCATCCTTCTGAGCGGCCATGATCTTTTCCAGCAAACTCGGCTCTAACTGCAGCTGCGCTAACCGTACATCCCTGAATCAAACCCGGAGATCGATGCCCATTTCTTCTAGATCTTGTAGCAGTCTGCGGTTGAGGGACAGCGAGGCAAGATATTTTCGACTCAGAGCGTCCGCCACAACATTTTCCTTGCCCGGAGTGTAGTCGATCGTCAAGTCATAGTCTTTGATCAGTTCGAGCCAGCGCCTCTGTCGCAAGTTCAATTCCTTCTGAGTGAAGAGATACTTGAGGCTCTTGTGGTCGGTATAGATCGTGCACGCCACACCATATAGATAGTGATGCCACAATTTCAACGCGAACACAATCGCCGCTAACTCCAAGTCGTGCGTAGGATAGTTCTTCTCGTGCGGCTTTAACTGTCTTGAGGCGAAGGATATCACCTTGTTTCGCTGAATGAGCAAATATCCCAAGCCCTGGCCTGAAGCATCGCTGAATATCTGAAAACCCTCTGGCCCATCTGGAAGTGCGAGTATAGGTGCCAAAATCAGTCGCTATTTTAGCTCCTGGAATGAAGCTTCACAGTCATCCGACTACTCATACGCGACTCCCTTTTGTGTGAGGCGAGTCAGTGGCGATACAATCTTCGCGAAGTCTTTCACGAAGCGTCGATAGTATCCCGCCAAACCAAGAAAGCTTCGAATCTCACTAGCAGACGCAGGCCGCTTCCAATCAGCAACAGCTTCCACTTTCTTCGGGTCGACTGTAATGCCTTCGGACGAAATGATGTGACCAAGAAAGGATACGCTGCTTAGCCAAAATTCGTACTTACTCTGCTTCGCGTACAACTCATGTTCTCGAAGTGTCTGGAGCACGGCCCGTAGATGTTCTGCATGCTGCGCCCTGTCCTTCGAGTAGACGAGAATATCATCAATAAAGACTACCACAAATTTATCAAGGGAGGGTCGAAATACCCGATTCATCAGATCTATGAAGGCGGCAGGAGCGTTCGTCAGGCCAAATGGTATCACCAGGAACTCGTAGTGGCCGTATCGAGTGCGAAAGGCGGACTTTTGCACGTCGTCTGACTTGATCTTGAGTTGATGATAGCCTGAGCGGAGATCAATCTTCGAAAATACCGAGGTGCCTTGCTGTTGTTCGAATAAGTCGTCTATGCAGGGCAATGGGTACTTGTTCCGGATGGTGGCCTTGTTCAACTCTCGGTAATCGACGCACAGACGCATGGACCCATCATTCTTCTTCACGAACAACACGGGCGCTCCCCACGGTGACACACTAGGCCGAATAAATCCTCTGTCGAGTAACTCTTGTAACTGGACCTTGAGTTCCTTCAGCTCGGCAGGGACCATTCTGTACGGGGCCTTGGAAATCGGTCGGGTATCGGGGAATGTATCGATGCTGAACTCGATTTCTCTGTCGGGGGGCATGCCGGGTAGCTCGTCCGGAAACACATCGGGGAATTCTGCCACAACGTCGGTCTGACCCGCATTTGCACCATCCTGTCGCATGTCTCGGACGGACGCCAAATAGCCTTCGCACCAAGAATGCAGCATCCTCCGAGCAGAAATCGCCGAGATCAGCATGCAGGTCGACGACGTCTCACCACACGAAAAGCAAAATTCAGGCACTCCTGGTATACGGAAGGTGACCGTCTTTCCGGCGCAGTCTATGGTTGCGTTGCACGGCCCGAGCCAATCCATTCCCAGAATGATATCGAAGTCCTTCATGTCTAGGACTATCACGTCAAGACCGATCTTTTGACCGCCGATACAGATAATCCCGTCAGCACAAGCTAAATTAGTGAGTATCGGTGTGCCCGAAGGTGTGCTTACACTAAGGTCGAGATCTAGTGATATTGTCGGAAATTTGTGCTCGACGGCAAAGTCCGCCGATATAAAACTATACGAAGCACCTGAATCAAATAGTACACGAGCAGGCACATTATTGAAACTAAGTATACCTGTCACGACAGTATCTGACGCAAGCACTTCATCTCGGGTCATGGCATAGACGCGGCCCTGGGCATTGGGGCGACGGTCTTGGCCATTTTGCGGTGCAGGTTGATGGGCTCGAGGCGCTGGGACTTGATTTCCTGGACGGTGCTGTTGGGGCACCACTGAACAGTGCTGTTGGGGCGCCGTTGGGTTCGGCCTTCTGGTTGGACACTCAGCACGCATGTGGCCCCTCTTGCCACAGTGCCAACATCCACCCTCTGGTACCTGGCAATCGTCGATCGTATGACCGATATTGTGACATCGGTTGCAGTAAGGCTTTGGGTTATGCCCTCGATATCCGCTTTGGGGCCTATTGTTCGGACGCTTGGTCACGTTGTTCCCTCCTGCGTGGCTAGGGCGTTTGTGATTGTAGGTATGCACAGCGCCGGCAGCACCTGGAGGATATTGGCATTCAAGGCGGAGGGCGTGGTTGAGAGACTCCCCCATCGTTTTGTATTGTGGGACGGACACGTGGGCAGAAATAGATGGCCGTAGGCCCACTTTGAACCGTCATGCATGACTCACCATGGAAGGCAGGTACTGTCCAGTAAACTTGGCTAACTTGTTGAACTCTGCTACATACTGCCATACCGTCATATTCCCTTGCCTTAGCTGCATGAATTCATTTTCCTTCTCTTGTCGAACGACTTCGGGGAGGTACTCGATCTTGAACGCCTCGCGGAAGGTGGCCCAAGAAATTGCTGCTGTCTCGTCGTCGCGTCTGATCGCTCGCTTTTGCACGGCCTACCAGTCGTGTGCGTTCGACCAGAGTAGAAGTTGAGCGCATGCGACTTTCTTGGACTCTTCGACGTCTAGCAGCTCGAACTTGTCTTCCAGTTCCTCTAACCAGTCGATCGCCAAGGAGGGATCTTCCGTGCCGTAGAAGGAAGTACGGCAACTTTTTGTGAATTTCGACACGTCGAAGTTAGAACTTTTCGGTGTTGCATATGTAGGCTCGGGTGCCTCCGGATCGACATCACTTTGTCTGGCCGCAGGCTCGGTCACGACAGGAGTTGTCATAGAGTTGTTGTTGTTGGCCACCACCGTCTGTACTATCTGCTAAAGAGTATCAAGCTGCTTCTGCTGCAACTTGAATTGTGCATCGAATCGGGCCTCGAACTGGGTCTGGCGTACCTCTACCTCCCGTCGATGTACCTCCGTCTCCCGTCGATGTTGCTCATTCAGGCGTTGATTCTCCTGAGCTTTTTGTTGTTGCGCTTCCAGCATGCGCAACATCCGTTCCATGGCATCGTTAGAGGGTCCGGGCCTCGAGCTACTCGAGCCGCTCGAAGCACTTTCTTCGTTCAACGCCACGTTCACCGCCGCACCTTCTGGGATTTTGATGGTAAAAAAAATACATTAGTCACAAAACTTATTACAGACTCCCTCGTATGGAACGACATATCTCATCGATACGAGACCAACGATTTGAGACTGAAAACTCGACACTAGAGGCCAAGGACGTAAAGCCGTGCTCTGATACCATTATGTCACGCCCCGATTCCGTAGAATCGATAGTCGTCCCCCGGACGTGATACCGTGCGAGCCTAACTTGCGCTCGTACAAGGCATAATCATAAGGTTATCCGAAATACAACAACAAGAGAATGCGCAGAGTAAATTGAACACACATTATAGAGAAGGAAACATAAGCTTTATTGATAATGAACATCATTTTATAGACTCGATACAAAGGCGCCGTGCAGGCTTTTTACAAACTGACTCCATTACAAAATGAACGTCGACGAGATAGCCATTCCATACATTTCATCCCTTGATTACAACCAGCATTACAAAACCACCTGGGATGACGGGGAGCCGCTCCATCTGTCTTCTTGGCCTTCGACAGCAGGGTCTTCAAAAGTTTGATCCAAGCTTCAATGCACGGACGAAGCTTCAAAACACACGAGCGTTGCCTACCTTCACGTAGCACGCTCCTTCCGATCTATCGCACCTGTAGAGAGAGCGAGGATCAGTACAATCAACATGTACTGGCGAGTGGCTAATTAATTTCCAGGCTCTCATTTGGTTCAAGAATTTAGATAAAATCATATAACTTGCTTTTAGTGGTCTTTCTAGCAATCCTAGATATTTTCATAAGAAGCATTAAGTTACATCAAGATTTCCTCCGGCAGAGCGCACCGTGCGACATAAAAACTTACCATCACTTTCCTTGTTAGTTGATAACAATTTATGTCAAGTGTTTGATATGGAGGTTACTGGCATTAACTAGCCATCTTGGACATAGCCTGGCAATACGGGACCCTTGCAACGCAAGTAGCGAGCCCCGATGCAAGTCACCGTCTTACCGATTGCCTATTACCCAGCTCGGCTATAACCTGTTTCTTCCTAGGCCAAGTCGGTCCCGTGGCCCCGGGTTGCCGCTCGAAGAAACCATCGCCCTTGTCGACAAGTTGTCCATGACCATGATAGGTTAACATGGTGTATTTAAGATACCGTTGGGGCTTGTTATGTAATCAATTCATTTACTTGTTCGTTTAGCAGGCCTAAAATAATTCTATCTCTTTTCAACACAACACATTCTTTTTCACTTCTAACATACAGGACTTGTATTCTGTAAGCAATTCATTCAATTTTAGTAACATTACCCGAGTTCTCATTTCAAATAGAGGGTCGAGACGAAGGGGGTCAGCCACTCACCTTGAGTTTTTGCTTGAGGCGAGGGACTTGTTGGCTGTGCTAGACGTCGCCTACGCGATCACCTGAAATCGTACAAGCAACCGATTAGAACACTGTATTATGCAAGAGTTCGATAGGAAATGCGAGCTCGAAATGTAAACCATGAAAACCATCGAAAACATTCACGAAAACGCATTCGGAAAACCAAAGCCAAAACCAACGCAAGAGGCGTGAAAAGCAGAGCAACGAGAGGTCTCTCCCGACTCAGCCGCAGAGTCAATCCTCGAAGCGCTACCCGCTGAATGTGGGACTTGGTTCCGAAGAAGCCATTCCATAACGTGGAATGGATCTTAATTCAACCGTTCCCGTTCGATCGATTCGATCGATCCCGACCTATCGGTCCCGACCGAGTCGATAGCGACAGTGTTCCTTTCTCGCGCACCTCGTGGACAGACAACGGGGCACGATGTAGGGACGGGGCACTACATAAACACAATTTTCTATTCAAACACTTTCACAAAAATAAATCGAAATGCCCTTTGGGGCATTTCATCAAACACCTATACTAGAGGACTGATACGTGTCCATTTAGGACACGAAATGGACACAGAATCCTACAGAAATCTAAGGTTAGCTAGGGAACACTTAGATCTAGGTCTCTATGCAAAGAAATCTAGAATTTAATGGAGTTTAGGGTAATTTACCTAGTGGTGTCCAAATGCAAGAAAAGCTTCCAATATGGAGGTTCCTCCTTGCTAGCAAACTTCTCCAAATTGCTATAAAACTGAGAATAACATATACCAACAGCAAGAAAACACTAATTAGAACCTATTGCAATTTGTTTGGATTAAAAAAGAATTAATTTGGAATTTCTATGAATTAATGAAGTTGTACATACCTCTTCTTCCAAATGAACTTTCCTAAAGAGGCTAGCCCTAATGGAAGAGGATATTTATAGGGTAAGAATCCCAATGTGGGTGTGGTGGCCGGCCACTATGGATTAGGGTTAGGGTTAGCTAGTGGGTTGGGCTTTGGTCTCCTATGTGCCAAGTTATTGATTAATGGTTCAACCATAAGTCATGGCTTATGACTTAACTATTCTAACTTGAGTTAAATGACTAAACCATAGGTCAACTCTAGTCTAACTAGGGTTGCATGACCTAACCAAGTCCAAACACAACTAGGGTTAGCTTCTAGGTTAGTCTACCAAGGTCAATGCTAGTCAAAGTCAACCTAGTCAACCCTCATTCAAATAATTCCAGAATAAATTCTAAAAATTCCCATAAATTCAAATAAATTATAATAAAATCAAATAACCCCCAAAAATGACAAAAATACCCTCAAACTAAAAATGTGGTAGTGACACCGACTTCTCATCCATATAAAAGGATCATCACAACTATTTGAAAGATGAAAAGTTGACTACAGACTCCCAAAGAACAAAGACGACAGAAAGAATTATACGAAAGTGTCTTTGCTACAATGTAGCCTTCAATCTCCATCTCTATCTCAAAAAGTTGTAAAGCACTACCTTGCCTAGAATAGGGTTAGAAAATTACCTATATATACTTGTCACGTCCCGACCCAGAATCACCCGAATCATCGTCCTCGCAGGGGACGTGATGCCGTACGAGCCTGGAGTTGCGCTCGTGCAAGGCAAGATGACAAGTTCTCAAATGGTTATCTTCGAATTGATATTAACAACGAAAGGAAAACAAAGTATACGAAACGATTCTCTTTATTGATATTCGAAATCAGATTACAAAGGCTTTCGATAGCCCAATGATATATGCCAGATTGGCTACAATCCTCAGGTTCTCTCTTGCCCACAAAGGATTTCACCATTCTATACATCATGCCTTCTATATCTCGGCCGCATCAATCCTGTCGCGAGTTCGAGCGTCAATGCGATCGCCCGCTTCAATACGCTTCGGCATTCCGAGCCTCAACGCGTTCAAGCAACGCTTCGCCGCGAGCAATCCATTTCCTGCACCCTGCATGAAGCTGGTGGGGGATCAGTACGTTCGTCCTCGCATGTACTGAAGCAAAGATCTTATTTCCAAACCAATATTATAATATTTACGTTGAATCATGCAACTTAGCTTATGATCTTGCTATGTTCTCCTTAGGGTCAATTTCATGGCATCTTTGAAAGCGTAAAGCATGTTATCATAGCAGCATGTTATCGAATTGAATAGGCAAGCAAACAAGCAATCTCGTGTTTGATTCGTGGCACGACTTACCAAGTCGACGCACTCGCCCTTGCACCGACGCAAGGTAAATACGTCGCATTCCTTCCCTGTCATGTTATATGTGCATCTCTAAGTAGGATCTCTATGCGAGACACATACGCGCCTACACTTTCAACCCATCGTTCCTTAACTATATGCGGGCCGTTGGCGTATCCGCGCCGGAATGGACTAAAGGAGTTCCTTTCTTTTCTCTCCTTCTTTTCTCAATATTTGGTCGGGCTGCCCGGTGTTTCACGGGTTGGGTCACATCCCAACAACCGAAACGTTCCCGCTGTATACCATCATTTGCGGCTTTTCCCATCTTGTTTAAGGATGTGCGCCTACAAAGATTATTTGATTCCCTCCTAGGCCAAGCGGTTTCGGGGCTCTCCGGCATTTAACCGTTTGGGGAAAACACCCGTGCACGGGAGATATCACGTTTTATCTCTCGTCCATTCCATTCGACCATGCAACGCCCTTATCATTCAAGAATCAAATTCAAACAACCAAACATAGTCTTGAGTCTGAGACTCAGACTTTATCATCTCGCGTCTCTTTCGTTAACTTTCTGTGTTCTTACATTTTATACTTCGTTTCAATGATTCAATAGAATCGTGCCTCATCTCAATGCTCGTCAACTGAACGACCCGAAGGTCTCGAACACCTTTCGAGGCACCATGTCATATCCGACAGTTCTGCCACATTCATGCCACAACTGTATTCTCTCGCAACGAAGCCATCTATTATTATCCCGTACACGTAGGCACGTTCGACCGTATTTCCATGTTCTATAACTTAGCATTCAATGTTCGGGGTTTGCGCGCTAGGGCGCTCACCTATTGTCTTTTAATGTTCTAGCCATCTAACTCGTGCACGAAGGCACGGTATGGTTCGTGCACTAAGACACTCGCCGAGTATAGTTATCCCATGTTCTTACGCTTGCGCACCGAGGCGCTCGCCTTTGCGATATCCAATGTTCCATAGCGACTCGTGCATTTGATGCACGTTTCATTTTAATTGTTCTAACTTAGTGTTCGACTCACACTATGATTTATCTCCGATCGGACCACGCCCGTGGCGTCGATAGGTTAACTTAGCATACAAGGATATATTTGATTTATCGAATGAAGGAGTAAAAAGAAGTCAATCCTTCCACCTTAAGTCGATATGCCTTCGTCGTTGTCACGCCCCAGAACCAGAATACTGGAGAGCGGGGGCGAACATAGCCAGCTACGTATATTGAAATGAAGTCCATCTCGCTATACGGTCACGGCTGTCTAGATATGAGGGTTTATCTACAAGCCAACAGTCTCTTAAGGTCATGAACAAGCCTATTGTCTCAATCACAAGCAAGTAAGTAAAAGTTACAAGATGTTTGATCACCAAATATACAATAAAAGACGTCCCAAATATTACATATCAGCTGATCATGAAGCTAGTCGTACAAAATGCAAGGACTAGCAAGAGTTAAGTCATACATGATCAACCCTAGGATTTGTTAATCATGTTTACAGCCCGTAGACAGACAGTAAGTAAAGGTGCATCGAGCTAACAGGTGCTCGTCGGCTAAACGCCTCAAAAGAATAATTTTACAATAGAGTGAGCGAAACAAAATAGAAAACCCACTCGTAGCCCGGGTTCCTTCTAGTCGCCACCATCGGGCTGGAGGTTCGGTAGATCCTCGGAAGCTGCTCCGAAATCTGGCCACACAAAACCAGCTGGGTCAAACCCCAGAAAGAGCAAGTGCCACAAAGGAGGCCACGAAATAAGAACAAAAGCCAGCATATCAGAACATAAGAAAATAGAAAAAAGTACAAGTAATAGAAGTACAGCAGGACAATAAACGACTAGGGACATGGAACCATTCCGGGAGCCAGGTTACAACCCGTAAACCAAACAAGGATCGGGGTTGTAACCCTTCGCCTGAATAGCTTCTGTCTCTACCCATTTATTGTTAAGATAAGTAATACAATCATGTACAGGAGTACCAAGTACAGGGACTAGACCAGACTTAGATAGGGCTAGACATTATCCATTCACAAGCGGCCAAGCAATTTCTACTGCTTACTACTTTAACTAACTAGGGTTATCACAGGCCTAGTTACTAACAAGATGCAAGTGAGAATTTCCCAGTCCCAAGCCCTGCAGACTATCCAGTTATTCTTCCGTGGGTTAAGAGTATGGTTGGGTACATCGCCCAGGAGATGATATACCCTTAGGTGACTTAGAGGGTGCAACACATGACAGTGTGCTGGAAATGTGCTCTACTCGTCGGCAAGCTACAAGTCCAATTAAAGCGCCCAGATAACGAGATTGCCTGTGACTGAAAATTCTCTATGAACTATAGTTTGATCTAATCATTAGCCTAATCCAGATTCAGTGTAAATCCCTGATCGTGGAAACCAGGAAGTCACGTCCTAGACATGATGCAAGACAAGATAGGTGGATTGTACAAGCAAGCAAGCAGGAACACCCATGGTGTCAAGTTGGTTATACGAGTCGAGTTACAAGTTACCAGTTACAAGTTACAAGTTACAAGTTACAAGTTACAAGTCAAGTCAAGTCAAGTCAGTGCGCCGCCACGGGCCACTATCAAGTTATCAGGTTACAAGTCAAGAATGTACCCCATCGGGTCATTATCAAGGAGATCAGGAGTATCAGGATCATAAATCACAGAAAACCACGAAAACCGTACCAGTCATAGCAAATACTGAAAATCGTGTCAGGTCGTATTGGGGTCAAGGTAGTCGTGATGTGTGGAACAAGATCTTAAAACCTAATCCACAAAAGAGAAGCCAAGTCCAAGAATTAAAACCAAATCATCATGGGCCAGTGGGTTGCGCAGGGGTGGATGGCGCAGGAATGGTTGGCGCAGGAGATAGATGGCGCAGGGTGTCAGCTGCGCAGGGTGCCAAGTACGCAGGGGTCAATTGCGCAGGGATTAATTACACAGGGTGCAGGTTGCGCAGGGATCAATTGTGCAGGGCGCAGGTTGCGCAGGGATCAATTGCGCAGGGTGCAGGTTGCGCAGGGATCAATTACGCAGCGGCCAATGGCCCAGGGGCGCGCGCGCAATCGGACAGCGGCCAGGGCTGTGCGGTCAGCGACCAGCGCTAAAGAGCGCGGCGCGGGGGAAGGTTGCGTGGTTCAGCACTGCGCTAAAGAGCGCAGGCTGGAGTCTTCTTCTCCAGGCCGAGGGCAAGTCCAAGAATACTAAAAACTTCTAATCTTCATATCTTGGCCAAATCAAAACCAAATCTAGATTTTCAAAGGTCTAACTTGGGTAAAATTGAATTCTCTTCCACGTGGAAGCATCAAAACAAGCAAAAATTAAAGTTTAATAGATCAAAACCAAGAATTTCTGAAAATGATTAAAACCTAGATCTAGAAAAATGGAAGCTCCAAATCCAAAAATGTCAAGTTCTAATGTTGATCTCCTTGTCCTAATCTAGCTAATGGACAAATAAAATGTGGTACTTATTTGATGGCAAGGTGCACTTGCCTATGGGTGTTGGTGTTGTGTAGAGGAAGGAAGAAGAAGAAGATGGAGAAATAAATGAGAGAATTATGGAGGAGAGAGAAAAGTAGGTGGAGTTTTAATGAGGGTGGTTGTGGTGTGTTGAGGGTGAAGCATAGGCTAAGGCGTTCCAAATGTATGTTGAACCAAACCAAACCAAACCAAACCTCCTCCACAAAATAAAACCAAGCCATGTCAAAACCCATTTTACGAGAAAACCAAAATCTGCAAGCTGAGCCAAAATAAAATACAGGCCAGAATCGGAGAAAATAAAATACAAGTCCAAGATACATGCAGGCTTAACAAAATACGTGTTCTGAGATATGGGTGTTACAACTCTACCTACCTTAAAAGAATTCCGTCCTCGAAATTTAATTTAAGAGGCTAGAGAGACAAGGACAAGTCATACTTATTTACATGCAAGCTATACTAAGCAGTCAACCAAACAATCATGCATTCAAGCAAACGGAAAGCATAAGGCATAAGGAAGACATTATACCTTATGAGTCAAACAGGTCGGGATACCGCGATCGGATGTCATCCTCACGCTCCCACGTTGACTCACCTAGAGAGTGATGACCCCAAGCAACACGGACTAAGTTAATAGTCTTGTTCTTGAGTATCTTCTCCCTCCGGTCCAATATAGACACAGACCTCTCCTCATACGAAAGGTTGGTACCAACAACCAATTCCGAATGGTCTAGGATATGGCTCGTGTCCGGGATATACCATCGTAATTGGGACACATGGAATACATCATGCACCTCACTTAACGACGGCGGAAGAGCAAGACGATAGGATACATCTCCTACTCGCTCCAGGATATCGAACGGCCCTATATACCTAGGACTAAGCTTTCCCCGCACGCCAAAACGAATGACGCCGCGGTTAGGCGAGATCATAAGGAATACATGGTCACCGATAGCAAACTCTAAGGGACGCCGATGAGCATCGGCCCAATGCCGCTGGCGATCTTGGAAAACTCGAAGATGATCCCTGACTCTTCTGACTACTTCAACTGTCTGGACAATCATTTCTGGACCGAGCATCTGCCTCTCTCCAACATCATCCCACGCTAGCGGGGATCTGCACTTCCTACCATACAGAGCCTCGAATGGTGCCATCTGGATGCTGGCCTGGAAGCTGTTGTTGTACGAAAACTCCACCAGGTGCAGGTGATCTTCCTACGAACCACCGAAGTCAAGTGTACAAGATCTTAACATGTCTTCAAGGGTCTGGATTGTGCGCTCTGACTGGCCATCTGTCTGTGGATGATATGCCAAGCTGAACTGGAGACGAGTCCCCAAACTCTCTTACAGGCTACGCCAAAAGTGTGATGTAAACCTTGAATCTCGGTCCGAGGTAATGCTGATGGGTACACCGTGAAGCCTGACAATCTGCCTGAGGTACATCTCTGCTAGCTGAGCCGTAGACTGTCCAACTCTGAATGGAAGAAAATGAGCCACCTTCGTGAGCCTGTCAACTATAACACAAATAGCATCTCTACCAGCTGGGGATCTAGGCAAGCCAGTCACAAAATCTATGGTCACATGCTCCCACTTCCATTCTGGAATCGGCAAAGGCTGAAGAAGTCCAGCGGGCCTCTGATGTTCAGCTTTAACCTGTTGGCAAACCAAACACCGAGAGACAAACCGGGCTATCTTCCTCTTCATGCCATTCCACCAGAAATACTGACGAATATTATGGTACATCTTCGTACCACCAGGATGAATAGAATACTACGAACTATGAGCTTCTGCCATGACTTCCTGTCTGATATCTCCACTGGGTACACAAAGACGAGTGCCGTGTCGAAGCATACCATCTTCATAGATACATAACTCTGGCCTTCTTCCTGCCTCACACTCTGTTCTAAGCCGCTGAATCTTGGAATCTGTAGACTGCGCTATCCAGATCCTCTCAACTATGCTGGACTGAACATGTAGACTGGCCATCAACGCCATACTGGTAGGAAGAACCACTTCAATTCCCATCTTCTGAAGATCTGCCAATAAGTCTGGTTGTGCCGTTAGGAGGTAAACTCCGGCTCTCCGGCTCAATGCATCTGCTACTACATTGGCCTTCCCTGGGTGATACTGCAAATCCATATCGTAGTCCACCAATAGTTCAAGCCATCTTCTCTGCCGCATATTAAGGTCTTTCTGGGTGAAAACATACTTCAGGCTCTTATGATCAGTAAATATCTCCACTCTATCTCCGTACAAGTAGTGTCTCCATAACTTAAGTGTAAACACTACTGCTGCTAGTTCCAAATCGTGGGTCGGGTAATTTTTTTCATGATCACGAAGTTGACGTGATGTATAAGATATTACCCTCCCATGCTGCATCAAGATGCACCCCAATCCTCTGCCTGAAGTGTCGCAATAAACTGTGAATCCTCCGATCCCATCTGGAAGTGTGAGAATGGGAGCCGTTATCAAACCTCGCTTCAACTTCTCAAATAATTCCTGGCACTCTGCTGTCCAAGTAAACTGTACATCCTTGCGGGTCAACTGGGTCATCGGTGCTGAAATCCTTGCAAAATCTGAAACGAATCGCCGGTAGTAGCCGGCCAATCCAAGGAAGCTGCGAACCTCTGCCACTGAGCTAGGTACTGGCCATGACTCGATAGCCATAATCTTCTGGGGATCCACTTCCACTCCTCCTCGAGTAATGATGTGACCCAAGTACGAAATACGATCGAACCAGAACTCGTATTTGCTGAACTTGGCGTACAACTGGTGCTCTCTAAGCATATGAAGGACGATTCTGAGATGCTGCTCATGCTCTGCTTTGCTTTTGTTGTAGACCAGGATATCATCTAGGAACACGATCACGAACTGATCCAATTAAGGCATGAAAATGCGATTCATGAGGTCCATGAATACGGCTGGCGCATTGGTCGCTCCAAAGGGCATAACAAGAAACTCCCAATGTCCATACCTAGATCGAAAAGCTGTCTTCGAGATGTCCTGCTCTCTGACTCTGATCTGGTGGTATCCTTGTAGAAGCATGAAAAAGAAGAGAAAAATGATCTATACGGCCAAGAGGCTACATGCGGCTCAAGAGCCCCATGCGGCTCCAACATAGAGTGGACTCCATGCGGCCAGCAGAGGGAAGCCACGTATCCTTTTTAGAACAGCTGTAACCTGCGTCATTCAAACGCAATTAATACCCTGACGACTGACAATTAATGCTCTGACAGCTGACAGCTGACAGCCCTGACAAAAAGTAGTCATGATGACTGACACAAAGAGTAACATCTTCCTAGGGAATTGGAGAAAATCTTCACAGCTTCGAGGCAAGTTTATGCGGCCAGTCTAGACGAGTTCATGTGGCCTGTGCAGAAAAACCTATGCGGTTCGATCATGAAGGTCCCCCATGCGGCTCGGTCATGAAATAAATTCATGCGGCTCGGCCATGAAGACTCTCATATAGCTCGGCCATGAAGACCCCCATGCGGCTCGGTCATGAACATATTCATACGGCTCGGTCATGATGACCTTCATGCGGTTCGAGTATAGAGACTATTCATGCGACTCGGTCATGAAACCTTCCATGCGGCTCGGTCATGACGACCTTCATGCGGCCCAAATATGAACGCTCCTTATGCGGCTCGACCATGATGACAGAACACGTGTCCTAAAGATAATCAAATTTTGGGTCAGATCCCAATGATTTGGGACACGTGGCAAGAGAATGAATTAAATTGATTCATTTAGATTTGCGGATATCAGCAAATTATCATGATGGGGATTTATTGCAATCAACATTAATGACTGATATGATTTGGCATAATCCTCATTAATGGCCCAGATCCTTCATGCTCAAGATTAATGGCCCAGATTAATCACTTATCAGGCCACTGCCACTTTGAGAATGGGCAGTCAT
Organism: Iris pallida; assembly: GCA_029216955.1. Classification (NCBI taxonomy): domain Eukaryota; kingdom Viridiplantae; phylum Streptophyta; class Magnoliopsida; order Asparagales; family Iridaceae; genus Iris; species Iris pallida. Next base: position 5,677,970 of record JANAVB010029220.1, read on the forward strand.
TGCAAACCCTAACGATGCTCCCCACTATTATAAATAGCAGGGTGCCATTCCCTTACAAAAAAGATATATACATACGGAGAGAGAGAGACACTCCCCCAATAATCAGTGAGAGAAATCCACTGAGATCAACCCAGAGAGAGAGAAGCCAGAAGAGCAATACGAGGAGAGCAAGAAGAGCATTTCTTCGTCAATGCCAAGCATCTCATCGCATGAGCCAAGGTTACGTCCGATCGTCCAAGGAGTAAGGCAGGGCTGCCGTCGCCTTCCCGAGCCTCTATCGTCACCCTCCAGAATCAAAAATAAATAATTGTACTTAGATTGCTGTACCTAGGTTTTCGTCCCTAGGCTTTCTTTGTACAAGCGAGTTTGTAACGTGAAGTAAAAGTCCAGTCCTCCCATAAAACTGTTCTGCTCTTTTATATTTTATGGAAAACACGATGGCGACTCTGCTGGGGACAAACTTCTCCACGGCTGAGGAGTTGGTGACGCAATCGGATGCAGCCAAGCTTGGCTCCACGCAACAGAAGATGGTCGCCCGGTTCGACCAACAGGCGTTCGAAGAAATGCTCTCCGACAAGAGCGCTGGCCCGGTCCAGAAGCGAGCCCGCACAAAGAAGGCCCGCAAGGAGTGGAGACCCCGATCCTTCATTCCTACTGAAGCTCTTGCAGAGATACCATCTGTCGCTCAAAACGACGGAGAAGACTTTCCTGTGGCCCCACTTCGGATCATAGACGACTCTGCTGTCCCCAAGTCCGGCAGAAGAAAATATTATGATGCTGGACTTGCAGGGGCAAAGAGGAACTCTATACGATCCGAGCCGCATAAGGGTTCTAGCCGTATGGAGAAAGCCTATGCGGTTACATTCGCCAGCCGCAAGAAGAAAACTCACGCGGCCACATCTGTCAGCCGCATAGCTTATGCGGCTACAGTTGCCAACCACATAGATGAAACTTATGCGGTTACTGAAGTCAATCGCTTGCAGAAAACCCATGCGGCTACAATTGCCAACCGCATGCGGCCAGCCTGCACGGTCGTGACTCCTAGTCGCACAAGAACAACTCATCCGACAGCTAATGACAGCCGCATGCAGACAGCCTGCACGGCTTCTAATCCTAGCCGCATAGCGTCTGTTCCATGCTTCTCTCGATCAGTCTTCGACCGTCTCTCATGCGGTCCTGACCCTGATGGTTCTCTGGATGATAAGCCAGACTCTGTGGTATCCAACTTGGACTCTTCCTATTACGCACCCGTAAGTGCTAAAAGGAAGAAGTCTAGGGCAGCACGGGCTCACCAAGCCTAGTCAGCTGCCCCAACCTCTGACTATCGGAGCGTTCCGCTCATTATCATGCGGGCCTCTAATGGAAAGTTGTATAAGGCTATTCGTACCATGCCCCCTGCGGTCGATGGGCGGGATAGCCATCAAGCATCTCCCAGTAACGAGCGAAGGCAAGTATACGAGCTACCTTCGAATCAGGGAGCAGGCGGGAGGCCTACACACTCGCATGCCCAGAATTCCTGAGCCAGTAAAGCAAGTGACTTGCATGAGGCCATCCTCCACAAACGCAAGGAAAGTGAAGATGCACCACGGTGCAAAGAGTCCTCCCACGGACGTCACTGCACCCAAGTCATCGTCAACTGCTGCTGCAAGATGCAAGAAGACCGGCAGTCTGTCTTTCAAAGACTGCAACAACCATCTTCAGAAGACGAGGCACTACCCGTCGTCTCCTGCAACTCTGCTCGGAAAGTCCCCGCTGATGGAAGGGGGAAGAAGACGAATGTTCCCAACCCGAAAATCTCAACCACTGCGACTAAAAGGCTGTCGTCTAAACGGGTGCCCACCACCGGAGTTTTCCAAGGTACCCGCTCTAAGACGAAATCTGCTACAGTGGGGGATTCGTCGTCCATAACGCAGGGGGTTGTTGGGGCTGGGGGTAGCACCCCCCCGAGACTCCACAGCAACCCAATGTTCCAAGAAGACGAGCCGGGAAAAACAACTCTCCCATCGGATGTAGCAAACCTCGACGTCCCCGACGACATCCACAACTCCTAAGACGAGGCAAACTCAAAGATTGGGGGTACTATTCCTTCCGAGTCTGAATCAGAAGGGAATATACCCACATACCCTGATGATTTCTCGTTACAAGGATACGATTCAGAGGACACTTCCTCCACCGCTCCGTCTGTCTCTCCTCATGTGAAGACGGTATTCATGACAGACAGCAACCAAGGTAGTTCCAGTGATTGCCAGCGCATCGACAGTCTCGAAGCCATATTGCTTGTTTTGGTCAAGTCTGTAGACGAGATCAAAGCGGCCCTTCCTACTCTACAAGGAGGGACGCCTGGCCAAACAAGCACAGGTCCCGCGGTCAATGCGGACTCGAATTCGGCGGCGCCAAACCCGGGCAACAATCCCCCGGAAACAACGGCCTCCACCGCCGTGGACGAAGCACGCGAAGCGAGAAGAGAAGTCCAGGAGCTCCGAGCCATGTTCCACGCTCGGGAAAACTCTCAAGACCTCAGAATACGGCAACCATACCCTACTGCATGGAGGGATGTTCCATTCCCACCAAGATATAAGCCGATCAATATCAATCCTTATGATGGCAAGACCTCAGCAAGTCGGTACATCACTTACTTCGAGGTCACCACCGACCATCTGCCCCATGACGATGCCATTCTCACACGATTATTCATCGGGGCGTTAGAAGGAGTCACCTTCGACTGGTATCGCAACCTGCCAGACAACTGCATCCACTCATTCTCCGGCTTCAAGCACATGTTCTTGGAGAGATTCTATGAAGTAGGGCAGGACATCACCATGTCCACCCTCATGGACGTCGTCCAAGGGGAGAAAGAGCTGACAAGGAACTACATCGAGCGGTTACTCCAAACCGCCATGAAGTTGTCCTCTGGAAATCCAAATTCCTCCTTGATTGAAATTTGCCAAAAGAGACTCCTCCCAACAATCAGTCTCTGGATGGGCGAAAGTCAATTCAAGGACTGGAAGACGTTCATCATCAGTGCCACAAGCGCCGAAGAACGACTGAAGAAGGCTCGCCAACTGGGATTGCACATCTCGGAAGAAGAGAACAAGGGCAAGCGTCCCAACAACGATAATGGAGGTAGCCCCTCCAACAATCGGGACAGCAAGGAAAAGCAGGCTATGGTGGCCGACACGGCACAGAAACCTGAGCCAAAGCCGGCAGACAAACAATGGCCGTAAATTACTTACTCCTTCGAAGATGGTTATGTCAAGCCCATCTTGGACATGCTCATACAAGGGTACAGAATTCAGCTTCCTCCACCAAGGCGGGAACCGCGGTCGGCAGAGATGGAGAATCCAAAGTACTGCCATTATCATCGCTATGTCCATCATGCTACACACGACTACTACCAGCTGAAGCGGTACATCCAAAACCTCATCGATTCGAACGCTTTGGCCATCGATTTCGAAGAGGTAACGGTGGCAGCCAATATGGTGTCAGTACAATTCGGCAGCTTCCCTCCGACGGAAACTCAAGACGGGGTGGTCCCCATCCCTCTGGCGACAATGGAGATTACTAATCTTCCACCTCCCCGAGATCAGGCTGCTGGTTTAGTGCCCCTTACCACATCACGAGGGGAGGTCATGTGGATCCATCCAGACTTGGTATCGGAAGTGACACGGCCCATACCATCTTCCACCTACAAGAAGAAAAGTGGAAAAGTCAGGACCTGCCACACAATCTCGGCAGACATCGAGAAAGCTACAGCCGTCGTCACGCGGTCTGGAGCACAATCCCAACCTGTGGTTGACAATCCAGCTGAAAATCATCAACCCACTACAACTGATGTTCCGGGACCGGCTCAGCCTTCGACGACCGACAAGCCTAGGCCGAGGGAGACTCGCTTCGACAAATCCCTCCGAAAAGAGGCAGCCCAAGGGCTAGAGAGGCCCTACAACTTTGACTTCTTAGCACAGTTGGCTAATACACCGGCCAAGTTGTCACTATACGAACTCCTAAGGCTCTCCAAGGACGTTCGTATTGCATTAAGCGAAGCACTCCAAAATGTCGATGCCTATGTGGCTCAATCCAACCTCACCGGGGAGGACTCACCCGTGGATCTCTAGGACAGCGCCTGTACGGGAGCAATGCCCAACATCGTCTTTACTCCGTAGGACATGCTCATCAAAACTAATCTGCACGATCGCCCATTATACTATACAGGATACATCGACGACGTGAAGGTGGATCGGATGCACATAGATCCTGGCTCTTCCATCAGCATCATCCCGAAAGGTCTGCTACATCATCTCCGTATCCCAATGCATCGCCTGACCCCCACAAGCACCGCCATCAGCGGCTTCAATTCGGGCAGGAGCTACCCAATTGGAAAGATTCGTCTGAAGTGTCAAATTGGCGACCTCTAATCCGAAGTCACCTGCTACGTCATAGATGCAGACACTTCTTACAACATCCTCTTGGGGCGTCCGTGGATACACGATTATATGATCGTGCCTTCCACGCTGCACCAGTGCTTCAAATATGTCGACAAATACGGCTTCGTGCGAACGGAATTTGCTGATGTCGATCCCTTCAAAGGGGTCGAATCTTACTACTCAGACTCCTGCCTATACGAAAAATCGAAGAAGCATCTTGGTGAAGGAGATGTATAAGCTAGTACCGAGATAGCCACAGGATCAGAAGAGCCTCTGACGATCCACCTCCAAGCTCGCAAACCGAGCAGGTCTGTACCCCTTACCGCCACTCTGCGTAAGGACGCAATCAGCCTCTCGGCACAAGAAGAGCAGATGATAATCCGGCTGCCAAGGTCTGGCCAAGTGCCAAGATCCACAACGGGGCCACTAACAATCAGATTGCCGAGAGTTGGTCAGCCCCAAACGGAGAGGTTCAACCCCTCCGACAAACCACTGACGATACGCCTTCCCAAGATAGGTCGTCACCCCGATGCGAGATCTGACGCTGCTAGCGAACCAGCCACCCCTCGCCCCACATTGAGTATCAAACTGGGGGTTGCTAGTCTGCCAACAACTCCACGCCCAGCTCTATCAACTGAACCGCTGACGATCAAGCTGCGTAGGTCGTCCTCTCAGTCTTCATTTACACAAGGGGTAGCCGAAGAGGAACCGGAGTTAGCCAAGTATGTGGCTGCCCACACTGATGTTCCCTCCGCAGATGATGTAATCCCCCTAGAAAAGATACATTACTTCATCAATAAAGGGCTATCTTTGAACTACCTCGAGCTTAATAGGCTTTGTACAATGTATGCTATGGAACATAGTATAGGCACTCACCTACACACATAGGTGACAAACGTGTACACCGGAATCCAGCTTACTCCAGTGGAAGACACTTACCGTATAATCGATGGAGGGGACCATACAATCATCTTCGGCCGGAAGGACGATCGGCATCCTTTCACCATAGAAGAAGTCGACCTTGGGTCAGATGCCGGAAGACTGCCTCTGTATCGTATAGCCCACAATCCAAATATCTCATGCAAAAACAGGGGTATGATCTGGAGACGACGCCAGGCTTGAACTATGGCACTGGACGACGGTTACCTTTGAAGCTACCGGTCCCAACTGGCAAACCATGGGACTACTATAGCAAGACTCGATGTGGATTAGGGTATGTAACACCCACGACGACCCCTGAAAGTTCAGATGAAGAATACGACTGCCATTCACATTCGACCAGATCACCAACTTCTGACTCTGACACCAGCATCGGAGATGTATTCAAACAAGTCTTGTCAGTCAACATGGCATTCGCCGACGCTTATGAAGAAGACGAAGACATCCCTGAACTTCTTGAACTAGAACCATGGGCACAACAGCTAGATGAACAATGGAAGAAGCATTTCGAGCAAAGAGAACCTCCCACTGAAGACGAGGTCATACAAGTTAATCTTGGTGATGAAGCCTACCCAAAACCAATCTTCATCAGCCAGAGTTTGACAGATGAAGAGCAAGAGTCGCTGCTCCAGCTCGTCAAAGAGTATATCGATGTGTTCGCCTGGAGCTATGAAGATATACCAAGATTGGACCCCGAGATCGTACTCCACAAACTCAATATTCGTTCGGATGCAAAACCTATCAAGCAACAGCAACGACGGTTTCGCCCCGATGTCATGAATGCTATTGAAGCCGAGGTCAACAAACTGATAGCCAGCGGCTTCATTCACGAAGAGCAGCATCCAGACTGGGTAGCCAACATCGTACCAGTTCTTAAGAAGGACGGGAAGATCCGAATATGCATTGACTTCCGGAGTATGAATGAGGCATGCCCTAAAGATGAATTTCCTCTCCCTATCATGGATATTATGATCGACAACACCTGTGGCTTCGAACGTATGTCCTTCATGGATGGCTTCTCAGGATACAACCAGATCAAGATGTTCCCTGACGACGAGAAGCACACATCATTTCGAATACCGATTGGTACATATTGCTACACCGTTATGCCTTTCGGTTTAAGAAATGCTGGAGCTACTTACCAGAGAGCTATGAGCGTGCGCAAGACAGTGGAATGCTACGTCGACGACATCGCCGTCAAAAGTCGTTCGAAAGAAGATTATCTGCAAGATCTCAGGACAGTGTTCGACCTAATGCGAGCACACAACTTAAAGATGAACCCTATGAAATCATTCTTGGGTGTCTCCAGCGGGAAATTCCTGGGTTTCGTCATCACTTCTCAGGACATTCACATCGACCCCGAAAAAACAAAAGCAATCATGGAGATGGGTCCTCCGAGAAATCTCCGCGAACTCCGAAGCCTCCAAGGCAGGCTAGCTTACATCAGGAGATTCATCTCTAATCTCTCCGGACGATGTCAACCATTTACCCATCTCATGAAGAAGGGAGTCTCTTTCGTATGGGATGAGGAATGCCAGCGCGCTTTCGACAGCATCAAAGAATATTTGTCAAACCCCCCAGTCCTGGTAGCTCCTGTTGCAGGAAAGCCATTCCTGCTCTATGTACGAGCTATGGAATATTCTCTTGGTGCTCTGTTAGCACAGAACAATGACGCGGGCCATGAACAAGCTATATACTACCTCAGTCGAAAGATGATTGGGCCAGAATACCGATACACGGCCGTAGAGAAAGAATGCCTTGCTCTCGTATTCGCCATCCAGAAGACGCGACACTATGTCACGGGATAAACCATTCACGTGATATCGCGGATCAACCCCCTCAGGGTCCTCATGACCAAACCTGGGGCACTCAGCTCTCGCCTTGCTACCTGGGCGATACTGCTATCACCATATCACATGATCTTCGTCCCGCAAAAGGCTGTTAAAGGCCAGGCTTTTGCAGACTTTCTAGCAGCCCATCCAGGTTCGAAGACGACTAGAGTATATGAAGAGATACCGGACGAGGTCACCAGTTCAAATGCAGTCTCCCATGATGCCATCTGGCGAATGTTCTTCGACGGCGCTTCGAGAACTGGACCCAAAGGCAACATCATCGCTGGAGTTGGAGTGGTGCTAATTTCTCCCTCCGGCTTGGTTATCAATCGGGCCTACTCACTCACAGAGCCCTGTTCAAATAATGTGGCCGAGTACAATGCCTTGGTCATTGGCCTCCGACTTACAAAGGAGCTGGGGGTAGAATATCTTGAAGCATACGGCGACTCACAGTTAATCGTCGATCAGATTCGGGGGTCGTACGAGGTCCGCCACGAAGACATGATCCCGTATCATCGAATAGCAATCGACATCATCTCGTCTCTGGGAGGATTCTTCATAGAACATTTTCCCAGACTCCAGAACATTGAGGCTGATGCCCTAGCTGGTTTGGCCGCTTCCCTAGCTGTGCCAAATTACGCTCGTCATCAGGTCGACATAATAGGCCGTGAACTAGTCTGTCCTAAGGATAACGTTCAATGTATGGAAAGCTACTCCGCCCTTTCAGTCGACGAAGTACCAGACTGGAGACAGCCGTTCATCGACTTCGTAGTATACGACATCCTGCCAGAGAATCCGAAGGAAGCTACTTCTATCAGAAGACGTTCTCTCAGATTTTTTATGATACGGAAACGAAAATGCTGTATTGCCGATCCTATGATGGGTTGCTGCTTCAGTGTCTATCAAATACAGAAGCCAAGAAAGCCGTACGCAAAGCCCATGATGGTGTCTGCGGAGCCCACCAACCTGGCCCGAAACTGCAAGACCGCCTTCGCCGAATGGGCTATTACTGGCCCACGATGGTTGCAGACGCAATAGATTATGCACGAAAGTGCAAAGCCTGCCAAATCCATGCCGACTTCATCCACCAGCCATCTGAATTCCTGCATCCGACCGTGGCATCCTGGCCATTCGAAGCATGGGAGATGGACATCATCGGTCCGATTACTCTACCTTCCTCCCGCGGACATCGCTTCATACTTGCGATCACGGATTATTTCTCCAAATGGGCAGAAGCTATCCCATTGGCAGAGGTAAAAACTTCAAACGTGATCAGCTTCCTTAAGCATCATGTCATCTATCGCTTTGGACTGCCCCGAAGGATCATTTACGATAATGGGCCACAGTTCGCAAGCCACGCATTTTATCGGTTCTGCAATAAACACCGAATTCAGAACATTGCTTCGACACCCTACAACCCAGCAGCCAACGGGTTAGCAGAAGCATTCAACAAAACCATAATCAAGCTACTCAAGAAATTCGTGTCCTCTAACAAGCGCGACTGGAACGAGAAGCTCGGCGAATGCTTATGGGCATATCGCACCACAGTTCGAACAGCCACCGGGAATACACCATTTTCCCTGGTGTACGGGAGTGAGGCGGTCCTCCCATTAGAGACTCAGATCCCCTCACTCCGCGTCGCCCTCACACATCAGTTGACGACAGACGAAAACCACCATCGCCGACTACAGGAATTTGAGGCCCTAGACGAGAAATGCCTGTTAGCTCAACAGCGAATCGAGCTATATCAGGCCAGAATCTTCGGAGCTTTCAACAAGAAGGTCAAGGTCAGAACATTCCAAGTAGACGACCTCGTTCTGGCGGTTCGGAGACCGATGGTTATGACGTATAAAATCGCCGGTAAATTCCAACCAAAATGGGAAGGCCCGTTCATCATCGAAGCCGTATTCTCCAACGGCGCCTACCGCCTCGCTAAACAAAATGGAGACTTGCTCATGTTGCCCATCAACGGCAAGTTCCTGAAGAAGTATTATGTCTGAAACAAAATCATCGAAACATCTCAGAGTGGCGAGTTATGTACCTCCCCGTACCTCTGAACTTACATTCTGGTTCCATACATAGAGTTATGTACCCGCTGGTACCTCTGAACTCATTCTAACATCTTCCATACATAGATTCAGGTACCCGCTGGTACCGCTGAACTCACCCTCATAGTTCTCCAAATTTTTGAGTCACGTACCCTCTGGTACCGCTGAACTCATTTTTTCAAATATTTCAGATTATCGAGTCATGTACCCGCTGGTGCCACTGAACTCACGCTTTTACAATATCGAGTTATGTACCCGATGGTGCCTCTGAATTCACATCCCGGTCACTCTTTCAAAAAAGAAAGTCATGTATGATCATACCTCTGAACTATCTTCCTGGAAGAGATCCTCCCCCATGATCCAATGCCCGTATTTCCAGTGCACAAAAAAAGGTAAGCGATCCACAAATTCCCAAAACGGCCATGTCCTCATTACCTCTGAGTCGTTTCACTTCCACCAAAAACAAATTATCCCCTACATAAAACTTCCATGTCCTCATTACCTCTGAGTCGTTTTATGTACCCCCTCTTCATTGAGCCCACTACTACCATGTCCTCATTACCTCTGAGTGGGAAGGCTCCGTAGAAGAAACCTTCATACTTGCCATGTCCTTATTACCTCTTAGTAAGTATGTCGGCTCCCTTTCAACCTATTATCTGTATCCACAACCGGAGTACGACAAGGATAATAGGTCCACAAATGTCCTCTGTTGACCACAAATGTCCTCTGTTGACCACAAATGTCCTCTGTTGACCACAGATGTCCTCTGTTGACCACAAATGTCCTCTGTTGACCACAAATGTCCTCGGTTGACCACAAAATGTCCTCCGTTGACCACAAATGTCCTCTGTTGACCACAAATGTCCTCTGTTGACCACAAATGTCCTCTGATGACCACAAATGTCCTCAGTCGACCACAGATGCTGTACTGGGTCTCCAGTACACGCCCATCCCTTCCCTATCATGCCTAGGAATCCAGTTGCTCCCTGGCATTCCCTCGAATACCAAAAACTTCTATAGTTGTCTTATCGTGAAGTTGTTCTAGGTATTCCTCTCCAAAACTTGTTACTCGTACCTAAAACCAAGGTACGCCCAGGGTAACAGGTCCACAAATAATACCCCAGCAGGTCCAATTCCACAAACACCACAAGTACAAAAAAGAGAAGATGAGTTGAAACATGCTCATTTATTCAAAATTCAAAGTACTACATCTGGGATCATATCCCTTGACAAAAAAAAAGAAAAAGAAAAAAAAAGAGGAAGAGAAGAAAACAGTGAAAGAAAACAGAAAGCTGATCACTGCTCCGGGGCACATAACGCCGTGAGACGGCCCGTCAGCAAGGCAATCGACAGCTCAAACCTCTGTTTAGCTCGACGCTCTGCCTCTTGGGTCAGCACCGTCTCGTCCTCCAGATGAGCATGAGCTTGCCAGTTGTCCTCGAACTTCTTGAAAACCCGCTCCAGGTTAACAGAAGATCGAAAAACCTTCTCGGCCTCCCGAACGATTGACTCATGTTCCGCATGAGCAGCCTTCAGCTCCGACTCTAGGAAGGCCAATTCTTTCTGGAGTACGAGAATACGCTCCTTCGTGTCAGCTATTCTACGAGAAGCAGCCTCCTCCCGAGCCCTACAAGCTTGACTTCGACGACCTAGCCTGTCATACGAAGCGAAAAGCTCGTCAAGGTCCCCCTTCACAACTGGCCCGGCAGTGTCTCGAGGGAGCTTTATCCTATCCCGAGCGGCAATAAGGAAATCCCGCTCCCGTTCAATCGCAGCAGGCAAGTCAGCCTGTCTAACACCAGCAATCGGGTCACGAGCTGATCAGCCTCTGCCAACTTGGGCTCCAGGAGCGCAGCCAACCCTACCCCACCAGGAAGAGTCTTCAAAGTTTCAATCTGACCCCGAGCGCACCGCAGGGACAGAGAAAAAAGGGTCCCCCGTTCTACGACAGCATCTACGCCCCTCTTTAAATGGCGCTAGAAGCTGTCGACCACATCCTGCGACACCTCGTCCAGAGCCTCCGAAGAAGCCGGCGTCAACGGGAGTGTAGCTGGCAACACTGAAGAAAACACGACAGAATCTGCCGCCCCTGCCACGAAGGAAACAAACTCCGTACGGAAGGACGCCTGAACAGCGGCCAACTCCTCTTCAGCAGCCCGCGGAACTTGAATGCTCGACAGGACCGAAAAGTCAGTCTCTGAAGCCGTATGAGCAGTAGAGGCTGAGACATAGACCATCGCTCCCGGAACAAGCTCCACTCCCATCTACCCGGAGCCGGCAGGAGGCCCCTCGACATGAGTCGGAGCAGGAGAGGAAACGCTCCTTTCCCCCGGATCACGGCAGGCCGAGCCTTCCCCAAGAACATCCGCTGTGGGAAGTAAAGTGTCAGGACCTGTAGGGCCAAGACAACCATGAATCGATTTGACCTGGAGGATATGTTGATAGAGCAAATAAGTCCCCTCACTAGTCAATATTTGGCTTATCTTACCAGCGAAAGAGTGTGGAGGCTGAGGTTCGCCTACGGCCACCACAACCTCTCCACCGACGGCCTCCGAGTCGGATATAATAGACTCCTCCGCCCCTGCACCCTCGGGAGGGGATACGATGAGATCGGTGTCTCCTTGCTGAAATTCAGCAATCTCAGAGACAGGTCCGAAGAAATCTTCGTCACCCCGGGCCGGGGTCTCAGCAACTTGGGAGTCCTCAGCCGCCGCTGAGAGAGCCCCCGCAGAAAGGACCGCGACACACATGCCGCTAATCAAAGCAGCAAAGGCCGAATCGACCTCAGGAGCAACAGACGGTGCATGAGAGCCTGGTTCGTCAGACGCCTACAAAGAAAAATGATTAGGTCATATCTCCAAGAAAAAAAGAAAGCCACAACAAGAAGATAGCCCAACGCAGTCTTACCTCCGGAATATCGTCAGCATTTTTACCCCTCTCGGTAGTAAGCGATCCACGAGACCTAACGGCGGCTCTTTTCATAGAAAAGGTCGTTCTGTCGTCAGAAGACTCAAATCTGACTCATTTGCGTGAGGGACCAGGCACAGCGGGAGGCTGTTCTTCCCTCACTACTTCCTCTTGTGTAGCAAGTAACGGATCCTCCGCCAATTCGTCTGGTATAGTAAGCAGTTGATCCGCTACTTCTTCACCCCCACCAGAAAGAGAGTCTTCGCTATCATGATCATCACCCTCCTCAGCCGACTCAGAGGATTCTGATTCAGGGAGGGGAGTCTGGAGCGCTAGCTGCTTTCTAGCCTTAGCCCCCTTGGGCTTCTCCTCTAAACCGGTACCCACGATGAAACTGGTACTCGGATCGAAATTAACAGGAGGCTTGTTCGCCATAACATGATACAAGGCAGCCACGTACAAAATTTCCCTCAGCGCCTTAGCATCAGGGACCGAGAAGCTGACCCGAGTATGATAAGCGTCATAATAATTCCACGCCCTGACACCATCAAGAACGCTAACTTCAAAACCCAAGCAAGGGCTGGGACAGTCAAGGAATAACTGGCTATAGCCAAATTGGCGGAAAAACCTGCTAGGCAGGTAGGGCTCCAAGTACACATTATCGTAGTTACGATAAACCAAATACGCGGGGCGGATGTTGCGCAACCAGGTGAGCATCTTCGGAGACAGAAAGTGAGGAGGTCCGGTACCATCAAGGTGTACATCCCTCACTTTCTCATCAGGAAAATGAGGAACAGACACGAAAAAGTCACACCCATCCACCCTTGCCAACGCCCTCCGACAAGCTAGCATAGTATTGTATTCCCAAGGTTGATGATGGCATTGGAAAAGGAAAGCGTCCTCGTCTGTAGCATCTTCTGCTATTCCAGATCCCATCAAAGGCTTGTAGTGCATCGACAACCACCCCATCAAATAGTGGAAAGGTAGCTCTATGCGCTCAAAGTCCAGCGTCTTCTTGCGGGCAATAACCTTGGACGAGAATGTTCGAAGACCATGGTGTATGCTACACACCATAGCCGAAAGAAGAGCCAGTCTAACTCCAAATACCAGCTTAACGACAGGGAGAATGAAGTGGCGGCTGATCCTCTCAATAGAACCTGCCCCCCCCCGAGACTACGCAGTTCCGTAACCATATCATCAAAAATCCAGCCAGGAGCGCCTTCTCCGACATCTGCCTGGTGCCGTGGTAAAAATAGCTGAGAGAGTCAGCTTGACTCCCGAATATGTCGCTATTAGACCGCGACTTCTTGACGCTCAACATCAGGTCTTTTATCTCTCCCCGGGTTTGAGGGGTTCGAGGAATAACCTCGCCAGAAGGGCCAACTTTAAAAAGATAATTGATCCAGGATGTGGTGTGGGGAGCGGTCCCTTCTGAGCTATCCTCCTTTTTTATAGCCACCTGATGACAAGCACTATGATGGCATAGCAACTCCTGATATACCGCAACAAAACCTGGGAGTCGTCGGTTCAGGTCTTCGAACTCCTCGTTCGACGGGGTGTACACCTCGAAAGGCTCGTTCCCCCACGGAAGTTTGGAGACAGTATACATCTCATGGAGAGCAAGCCCCAACTCCCCTCCGGGTGCAAAGAACGTCCCCGTTCGCCGGTTATACATCTCCAAGAGCGCCACGAATAATGGCTTATTGATAGGAAGCCCGTGACAGGTGCCCCGGATGGCATGATAGAGTCCCACCTCCCGCAGGAATGTCCCGTAGGTCTGAAGAACCCAAGTGGTCAAGTGGGCCCACGTAGAAGTGGGGTTTATCCAGTTCAGCAATGCCAGTCTGCCAACGGAATAAGATTTTTTGTGAGCGAGCCGATTTAGAAATGTATCAGCTTGAGTGAATGTGAAGTTGGGACCATAGACGTTCATGAAAGAACCTGGGGCCAGGCCCATCATGTACCGGAGGACGGAATCCTTACCCGCGTACGCTGACCTAATGTTCGGGTTATAATGGATGTCGCCCATCAACATCCCTGATTGGGTAGGAGTTAAGTTACACACCATCTTCCTGTCCAACAATACCATATTGAACCACGACAGAGGATAATGACGCTCCATGAGAGGAATATGGATCGCCATCCCATCCAAAGAAAAATCCCAGTTCTCAGAGATCTCTAACACTCGGGGATTCTTTATGATTAAAGCGTCTCCAAAGAGGAATGAAGGCTTCAGGTATGATCCATCCAACTTCCCAGAATTCATCATGGCCCGGAGATAATGGAGGGTCTGATTCTCGATAGTGTTCAACCTCCCCGAAGGCTCATTAGCAGGAAATTGATTCAACATGTACTTAACTAAATCATCAAGACGCACGCCCAAAGCGAACTGATTTGAGCCCACTAGGAGTTCCCCCGCAGGATTTACTGGCAGATTCACTGAAGAAAGAGACGAAGGAAATAAGATTAGAAGATAGTCAAAACAAGAAGCATTTGAAAGATCATTTGAGTCTATGCGGCTCGGGTCGTCACAGCCTCATGAGTCCATACGGTTCTGTTCATCATGGCCATATGCGGCACCGAGTCAGATAAGTCCATACAAACTAAGTTCAGATGAGCTTATGAAGCTTCTGCGGTTTGGGTTCGGAAGGGCCTATACGGTTCAAGGTTCACATGGGCTCAACAGACAAACCTAGGCGCTGATGCGGCTCGGATTCGGGTGAGACTATGCGGTTCAAAGTCCACGCAGACTCATGCGGCCCTGAACAGACAGACTCATGCGGCCACAAACAGATGCGCTTATGCGGTTCAAAAGTGAACTAAGCTCATGCGGCTCAAACCGAAAATATATATGCAGTTCAAGATCGAGTATGACAAGCCCATGCGGCCTCTTGGGCGAAGTGCTTATGCGGTCATATCGACGAACCTTACATGAGCGGCTTGTGCATAAATTATGCAGTAGAGCCATGGCATTTAGGGTTCTAAAAGCAATGCCCTTACCAGCGATGGGTGGATGAACGTCGGGATGAACAGAGTGAACTGCGGCCGACGGAGGAGTGGCCATATTCATCGCCGCAGCCGCCGCAGAAGCGACCACCTTGCCTTTCGCAGCCTTCGACGCAGCGGCCTTCTTGGGAGCCATGGGTGCTTGGGAGAGAAAGGAGTTAGAACAGCAAAAGATCGAAGAGAGAAAGAAGATTTCCTAGAACGAGAGTGTTTCTATTTATAGACAAAGAAGAAATGCCTCGATCCACGTGCAAATTGATAACCGACTCTTCGGTCATCGGGGCAAAATGGCTGAATAATAGCTTAACTCTTGGGATCCTGGCCCAAGAAAGCGGCTCTTAAAATTTGCAGCAAATCAAGAGCATTAAATGCAGGAGATTCATAGAAGATTTGCACACGTGGCAGGAAGACGTGCCAAGAAGCTCATGCGGCCAAAATAGCCCATGCGGCTCGGAGAGTTATGCGGGTGAGATAATCATGCGGCTGGTCAAATCCATGCGGCTAGGACGGAATACATCCATGCGACTCTGGAATAATCATGCTTCTTATTCAAAGTATTTTAATTTTTGTAAAATTGAAAACTTTGAATGGGGTCTTGTAGAAGCATGAAAAAGAAGAAAAAAATAATCCATATGTCCAAGAGGCCACATGCGGCTCAAGAGCCCCATGCGGCTCCAACACAGAGTGGACTCCATACGGACAGCAAAGGGAAGCCACGTGTCCTTTTTAGAACAGCTGTAACCAGCGTCATTCAAACGCAATTAATGCCCTGACGGCTGACAATTAATGCTCTGACAGCTGACAGCTGACAGTCCTGACGAAAAGTAGTCATGATGACTGACACAAAGAGTAACATCTTTCTAGGAAATTGGAGAAAATCTTCACAGCTTCGAGGCAAGTTTATGCGGCCAGTCTAGACGAGTTCATGCGGCCTGTGCAGAGAAACCTATGCGGTTCGATCATGAAGGTCCCCCATGCGGCTCGGTCATGAAAGAAATCCATGCGGCTCGGCCATGAAGACTCTCATATAGCTCGGCCATGAAGACCCCTATACGGCTCGATCATGATGACCTTCATGCGGTTCGAGTATAGAGACTATTCATGCGGCTCGGTCATGAAACCTTTCATGCGGTTCGGTCATGACGACCTTCATGCGGCCCAAATATGAACGCTCCTTATGCGGCTCGACCATGATGACAGAACACGTGTCCTAAAGATAATCAAATTTTGGGTCAGATTCCAATGATTTGGGACACGTGGCAAGAGAATGAATTAAATTGATTCATTTAGATTTGCGAATATCAGCAAATCATCATGATGGAGATTTATTGCAATCAACATTAATGACTGATATGATTTGGCATAATCCTCATTAATGGCCCAGATCCTTCACGCTCAAGATTAATAGCCCAGATTAATCACTTATCAGGCCGCCGCCACTTTGAGAATGGGCAGTCATTACAAACCCTAACGATGCTCCCCACTATTATAAATAGCAGGGTGCCATTCCCTTACAAAAAAGATATATACATACGGAGAGAGATACTCCCCCAATAATCAGTGAGAGAAATCCACAGAGATCAATCCAGAGAGAGAGAAGCCAGAAGAGCAATACGAGGAGAGCAAGAAAAGCATTTCTTCGTCAACGCTAAGCATCTCATCGCAGGAGCCAAGGTTACGTCCGATCGTCCAAGGAGTAAGGCAGGGCTGCCGTCGCATTTCCGAGCCTCTATCGTCACCCTCCAGAATCAAAAATAAACAATTGTACTTAGATTGCTGTACCTAGGTTTTTGTCCCTAGGCTTTCTTTGTACAAGCGAGTTTGTAACGTGAAGTAAAAGTCCTGTCCTCCCATAAAACTGATCTGGTGGTATCCTGACCGCAAGTCTATCTTCGAGAATACTGAAGCCCCTCTGAGTTGATCAAACAAGTCATCTATCCTCGGAAGAGGGTATCTGTTCTTGATTGTCACTGAGTTTAAGGTACGATAATCTACACATAACCTGGACGTACCATCCTTCTTTTTCACAAGAAGCATCGGGGCTCCCCAAGGCGATCCACTTGTACGAATGAATTCCTTGGTCCTGAGTTCTTTAATCATCTTGTACAAAATCTCCAACTCTGAAGGCGCCATCCTGTAGACTCGCTCTGATACTGGTGCTGTTCCGGAGATCAAGTCTATAGTGAACTCAATCTCCCGCTCTGGCGGTATCCCTGGAAGTTCTTCTGGAAAGACATCTAGAAACTCTTCAACTATCCGGGGTAACTGCACTGCTGCTACTGCCATCCGCAATACTGGAAAAGATGGCTCCACCGCGCCTCTGGAAAATGAAAACTCTGGCTCTCCTGGAATGCTGAAAACAACTCTGCCAACATGGCAGTCTATCCTAGCATACTGGTTCCTCAACCAATCCATGCCTAAGACTACATCATAGTCTGCCATAAGGAATTCTATAATTCTAGCGGGGAACTCTCTACCGCTAACTACGATCCGACACGAGAAAAACACTCGATCTACTCCCACAAGACCATTACCAGTAAGTATATTGAGTCTCACTGCTAATGACTCAGGCTCCAATCCTATTCGTGTCGTAAATCGTGCAGACATGAATGAATGCGATGCACCAGAATCAAATAATACCAATACTGGAGAGGAGTTGACGAGAATAGTACCTGCCACTACCTCACCTGGTGTAACTTCTTCTTCCATAGCCATCATCATGGCCTGACCTCTAGCTGCGGGTCCCCTCTGCTGGAAACCTCTCTGCCTGCTCTGCACTTGGGCTTGGGTATACTGCTGCTGGTTCTGCTGATGAAATGCCTGGGCCTGAGGCAACAATAGCCTCGGGTACTGCTGCTGCTGCACAGGTGCTGGTCCCCTAACCGATGGACTGGTTAGGTTGGAAGAGGATGAACTACCCCTATTCGGGCAAGCTCCTATCTTGTGATCTGTCACTCCACAAGCCAGGCACAATCCTTGTGCCTTACGACAATCTGCCACTACATGGCCTGGCTTCCCACAATGAGAACATCCCATCGCGGAAGTCTGCTTCTGCTTCTGCTGCTGCGGGTACGTCGGGGTTGAATGTTGAACCGACGTCACTGAGGCCGCCCGCCTCGGAGTTCCAATAGTCAAACCCCTAGCTGCCGGGGCTGGAGCTGATGATTGGTACATCTGACTGTGGGACCGCTTCCTACCTCCGGTCCTATCCACGATCCTCTGGGAGGTATACTCATGCCTCCTAGCTGCCCTCAATACTGCATCGAACGTCTGGTGCTCGAACTACTCGACTGCCAACAAGATCTCCAAATGTAGTCCCTGCTGGAACCGTTGGGCCCTATCAAACTCGGTTGTCACCAAGGTGGGGGCAAACCTACTGAGTATAGAAAACTCAGTCGCATAACCGTCAACTGTTCTGCCTCATTGCTTCAAGTTGGTAAATCTCGTCTGCAAGTCGTACCGAGCCACAGCATCAAAATACTTCGTTTGGAATCTCTCTCTAAATACTGCCCAAGCAATGGGTGCCACTAATCCCATGGCTTGCGTCGCCCACCAACTGCGAGCTAAATCCAGCAACTGCAGGCGTACCACCGCCACCTTCTCATTCTCAGGTGTTCTAGCTGCTTCCAGAATCACCTCAGTATCCTGAAGCCAAGCGTCCGCGGCAACCGCATCTTTACTGCCGTCGAAGAAGGGAGGGTTGAGGCGCTTAAAGCTGTTGGCCGCGCTGTTCCCTGGGTGACCGCCCCTGGTCAAAGCATCTGCCACTACCTGGTGCAAGGCGTCTCCTCGACGATCCTGGGAAGCTATCAAGGTCCTGATGAGACCTACCAAAGTGCCATCATCCGGCTCGGCAGGCTGAACGGGCTGAACTGGGGGCTCTCCTCCGGGAGGCACAACTCTGGAGGCTACTCCGGAGTGTTGGGCTTGATCTCCGGTCTGCTGGTCCACGGGAGGTGTTCCACCTTGCTGATCGGCGGGGTCAGGTACAGTGCCGCTGAAGAAGATGACACAGAGAAAAATAATAAGGAAGGACCAGGACAGATCAACGATACAAGCATGTGATCAGATCAAGATTCTAGAGATACAAATGATATGAATGGAGATCAAGGACGAGTACTGATTGAGACATCTATTGGTAAACCCTCACATTTCTTGAATGCCAAGACCTGCATGGGCCGCCACTTAAACCATGTCACGCCCCAGAACCAGAATACTGGAGAGCGGGGCGAACATAGCCAGCTATGTATATTAAAATGAAGTCTATCTCGCTATACGGTCACGACTGTCTAGATATGAGGGTTTATCTACAAGCCAGCAGTCTCTTAAGGTCATGAACAAGCCTATTGTCTCAATCACAAGCAAGTAAGTAAAAGTTACAAGATGTTTGATCACCAAATATACAATAAAAGGCGTCCCAAATATTATATATCAGCTGATCATGAAGCTAGTCGTACAAAATGCAAGGACTAGCAAGAGTTAAGTCATACATGATCAACCCTAGGATTTGTTAATCATGTTTACAGTCCGTAGGCAGACAGTAAGTAAAGGTGCATCGAGCTAACAGGTGCTCGTCGACTAAACGCCTCAAAAGAATAATTTTACAATAGAGTGAGCGAAACAAAATAGAAAACCCACTCGTAGCCCGGGTTCCTTCTAGTCGCCACCATCGGGCTAGAGGTTCGGTAGATCCTCGGGAGCTGCTCCAAAATCTGGCCACACAAAACCAGCTGAGTCAAACCCCAGAAAGAGCAAGTGCCACAAAGGAGGCCATGAAATAAGAACAAAAGCCAGCATATCAGAACATAAGAAAATGGAAAAAAAGTACAAGTAATAGAAGTACAGCATGACAATAAACGACTAGGGACATGGAACCATTCCGAGAGCCAGGTTACAACCCGTAAACCAAACAAGGACCGAGGTTGTAACCCTTCGCCTGAATAGCTTCTGTCTCTACCCATTTATTGTTAAGATAAGTAAAACAATCATGTACAGGAGTACCAAGTACAGGGACTAGACCAGACTTAGATAGGGCTAGACATTATCCATTCACAAGCGGCCAAGCAATTTCTACGGCTTACTACTTTAACTAACTAGGGTTATCACAGGCCTAGTTACTAACAAGATGCAAGTAAGAATTTCCCAGTCCCAAGCCCTACAGACCATCCAGTTATCCTTCCGCGGGTTGAGAGTATGGTTGGGTACATCGCCCAGGAGACGATATACCCTTAGGTGACTTAGAGGGTGCAACACATGACAGTGTGCTGGAAATGTGCTCTACTCGTCGGCAAGCTACAAGTCCAATTAAAGCGCCCAGATAACGAGATTGCCTGTGACTGGAAATTCTCTATGAACTATAGTTTGATCTAATCATTAGCCTAATCCAGATTCAGTATAAATCCCTGATCGTGGGAACCAGGGAGTCACGTCCTAGACATGATGCAAGACAAGACAGGTGGATTGTACAAGCAAGCAAGCAGGAACACCCATGGTGTCAAGTTGGTTATACGAGTCGAGTTACAAGTTACCAGTTACAAGTTACAAGTTACAAGTTACAAGTCAAGTCAAGTCAAGTCAGTGCGCCGCCACGGGCCACTATCAAGTTATCAGGTTACAAGTCAAGAATGCACCCCATCGGGTCATTATCAAGGAGATCAGGAGTATCATGATCATAAATCACAGAAAACTACGAAAACCGTACCAGTCATAGCAAATACTAAAAATTGTGTCAGGTCGTGTTGGGGTCAAGGTAGTCGTGCTGTGTGGAACAAGATCTCAAAATCTAATCCACAAAAGAGAAGCCAAGTCCAAGAATTAAAACCAAATCATCATGGGCCAGTGGGTTGCGCAGGGGTGGATGGCGCAGGAATGGTAGGCGCAGGAGATAGATGGCACAGGGTGTCAGCTGCGCAGGGTGCCAAGTGCACAGGGGTCATTTGTGCAGGGATCAATTGCGCAGGGTGCAGGTTGCGCAGGGATCAATTGTGCAGGGTGCAGGTTGTACAGGGATCAATTGTGCAGGGTGCAGGTTGCGCAGGGATCAATTGCGCAGCGACCAATGGCGTAGGGGCGCACGCGCAATCGGACAGCGGCCAGGGCTGCACGGTCAGTGACCAGTGCTAAAGAGCGCGGCACGGGGAAAGGTTGCGTGGTTCAGCACTGCGCTAAAGAGCGCAGGCTGGAGTCTTCTTCTCCAGGCCGAGGGCAAGTCCAAGAACACTAAAAACTTCTAATCTTCATATCTTGGCCAAATCAAAACCAAATCTAGATTTTCAAAGGTCTAACTTGGGTAAAATTGAATTCTCTTCCACATGAAAGCATCAAAACAAGGAAAAATCAAAGTTTAATAGATCAAAACAAGAATTTCCAAAAATAATTAAAACCTAGATCTAGAAAAATGGAAGCTCCAAATCCAAAAATGTCAAGTTCTAATATTGATCTCCTTGTCCTAATCTAGCTAATGGACAAATAAAATATGGTACTTATTTGATGGCAAGGTGCACTTGCCTATGGGTGTTGGTGTTGTGTAGAGGAAGGAAGAAGAAGAAGATGGAGAAATAAATGAGAGAATTATGGAGGAGAGAGAAAAGTAGGTGGAGTTTTAATGAGGGCGGTTGTGGTGTGTTGAGGGTAAAGCATAGGCTAAGGTGTTCCAAATGCATGTTGAACCAAACCAAACCAATCCTCCTCCACAAAATAAAACCAAGCCATGTCAAAACCCATTTTACGAGAAAATCAAAATCTGCAAGCTGAGACAAAATAAAATACAGGCCAGAATCTGAGAAAATAAAATACAAGTCCAAGATACATGCAGGCTTAACAAAATACGTGTTCTGAGATATGGGTATTACAGTCGTTTCGCCGAGCCGATGCGGCTCGATTCCCTAACTTTTTTGCACGGCCACTCTCCTGACTTAGCCATTCGAGCACTTCGTGCTTCACTAGATTATACATACGATTTATCTTAGCGTGCCAACGCTTCCGTCCGTCGCAAGGCGACGATTTGCTTTTACGGATCCCTTACTGAATAAGGCAAAAGATCGACCTCTAACATTTCAGCGTAAACGTATAGCCTGCACACGAAACCAACTAAAATCAATACTGGCATCGATTCGGACTTACGCCTTGGTCGATTCGATTTCTTATAATCTTTGAGCCGATTCAACGCACTCATCCTTCGAGGCAACGCGGTGCTTCGCATCGATTCACTCGATGCATTCTTTCGGACAAGGCAACTCTTCGCATCGACTTAGTTCGATACATTACTCGGGACAACGTAACTCTCGCATCATTTTGCATCGATACATTTCCTTGGATCAACGCGACTCGCTGAGTCAACGTTTCAACGTAATGTGCCGTGCGGAGCGGAGAATTACAGAATATACCACTCAAAATAAGGTTCGTCCTCGAACCAAAACCAACACACTAACTAAGTGTTTTACAGATCGTTTCACGATCTCGTCCCACCAATGTTGTTCGATTTCATACTATCCCGCAAGCTTTCCATTAATATTTCAAAGTCCTCCATGCAGCTCGATTTGAATTTGGATACAACTTGATTTAGATTCGTACCTATATTCAAGGCGTCCCGAAGATATGTGTATTTCGACCAAGTCCAGTCGTAGCAA
Source organism: Iris pallida (assembly GCA_029216955.1). NCBI lineage: Eukaryota > Viridiplantae > Streptophyta > Magnoliopsida > Asparagales > Iridaceae > Iris > Iris pallida. The sequence goes on from JANAVB010029220.1 coordinate 5,700,751, forward strand.
ATTGGAACGAAGCTGACAGATAAATTTCAATCCTATGCTTGCCATCTCATACTCTCGATCGGACTTATCCTTAGCAACCGTTCTCAAAATTTTATCGCATACGTATATTCGATACATATATGATTCATTCAATAAAGTCACTGCACGCGACGCGGTTCAAAATCTTATTTCTCGTCTCGTATGTTTCATCGGGACTATCATTTCTATGCATCGCGTCAAGCCGTCGCGCATCCAATCACAACGAGTCTCCGCAACGCCTTGCGTTCGAAGTCGCCGCCCAACTATTTCCGAAGTCTGGCTATGCAACTTGTCTCGATACGATTCCCTTTGTTGACTTGCAAATGCATCAACATTCAGGACTACACCCGCTAGGTTACTTACCTAGACACCGTGCTTGGATTCTCCCGACGCAACTCAAATTGATATTGCACAAAGGCCACAATCTATCCGACTCAAAAGTTTACATCAAGGCGACGGTGCTCACGACAACGATTGCTTGACACGAAGTCTCTACGATGCACCTTACATTCGATTCCTAACGACTAGGAATTCACTAGCCAAATTCCCAACTTATCCGTCTCGCAACACCGAATCTAAGTTCGATTCATGCAAGCTTGATTTGCAAGGTGAATCCGATTCTAACGACATAACTCATAAGTCAATCCCTTATCGTTCCCTCTCGTGCGTAGCACGATTTCTTGCAATCGCCTATCCGAATCACCAAGTTCATTGGTGAATTTCTAGATCGATCGTCGACCAACATAACCGTTCAAGCATTCATCCGATGAATACTCAATATCTAACTAGATTATTCTCAAAATCGAAAGTTGTTCCAATAATTCTCGATCGCCTAGACATATCGTCAACATGCACCGTATTATATTTGTTATCGGTGCAATCTTATATGCGATATCGTATGGGTCATCTTACGGTCTGCAGCATTCAAATTGATTTGGCGGTCAAGTCTTCTAGGGTCAACTGCCCCAAAGCTACGCTCGATAATTGTGGATCATCACCGAAGGACAGTTTATTACGAACCATGCTATATCTTATTTTGGAGCCAAATCACGTTCCGATGATTCTATGCGACTATCCAAATTTCCGAACAAAACTATTTCTATCGGCGCAACTTAAGCGCAACTATCCTCCGAGTAAGGTCATGCACTCTGTCGATGATTCTGCTATTCACGGTGCATCTACTCGCAATGAGTTCGAGTCTATCTTATTTTACGGTCGACACACGAGATGCTATACGCATCGAGCAATCATCGATGACTTATAGTCTCGTCTTGATTAATCACAAGTTCATGATCAACCAGTTCGCTCCTTCTCGTTTTGTTACTTACAAAACTTTGATATCGCGAGTCTCACTCCATTTTGCATTCCCACATCGTGCTTACGTTCCCTTACGTATCGATCTCGATATGCCGTATCAATTTCGATAGCGTAAGGGTCAAACTTTGAATCCATTTCAACGTCAACTTAACTCACATCGCATACGTCCAAGTTCACAACAAACTTTTCCATATGCATCAACTCGTTCTCCGTTTAGCCGCGTCCCGCTACACTTTGATCGCGTAACTGAGTCACCGATTATCCAACATCGAACCCTCAAGTCATACGATCTCGCCCTTTAAGTTACCCGTGTTTTTCAGTCGTACTCAAATGAGTTTCGCCGTAACGTAACCAACTATCTTTTGGACACTATTTATCCGTCAACCGACTCTTCATCGAAGTCGCATATCGTGCGATCCGATTATGATTCGCATCGCCTAACATTTCTATCGAGATCGTAAGTCGTACGATTCAATTCGTCTCGTCCAACATTTCTATCGAGATCGCAAGTCGTGCGATTCGATTCGCCTTCTCGTTTTCTAACATTTTCATTGAGATCACAAGTTATACGATTCGATTATAATTTGTATCGTCGAACATTTTCATCGAGCTGGCAAGTCGTGCGGTTCGATTGCAACGTTTCAAGTTTCATATCCCGTCGATCCGATTGTTGCCTCAAGGCATAATCGTTCCGCTAGTCTCGGTCGTCCGACCAACTTATAGTTTCCGTCCGACGTATCATTCATTGATACATGTCTCGCCTTATCGTCCCAACCGATTTTCGAAGAACACTTGCATCAACATGCCGTCGTACAAATTCTCAATCGAGACTCAGAGATATCCCGCCCATTGCGGACAAACCTTCCGCAATTCTCATAATACGTTGATGCAATTCATCGCACAAGTGGTATGAATATACCACTCGGAATCGAGCCATTCATTGCATCGGTGGTATGCCATATACCACCCAGAAATTAAGTTACTTCCGTCGCAATGTACTCTTTACGAACCAACGATCTCTTTCGACTCACAATTTCCGCAGTGATCGTGCTTGATCACAACTGTAACTTTGATTAAATCAAATCCGAAACAATTCGGCCAATGTTTTCATTTGCCAACACAAGTTCGGTGCGCAACCGAACCGATTTTGTTTCTCGATTTATAACTTTTTGTTTTCTTCCGTTGCACCTTATGCAAAAATTCATTCACAATATCCTTCGTACTTCGTACAACGATTTCACTTTGATATACGTTGCACCATGTGCAACATTTTACTTCCGATACGCAATGCACATCGTGCATAGACTTATCTTCGATATTCATTGCATCTCGTGCAACGATTTAACATTTCATTTCCGACATTCAAAGTCAATGCTCAAATCCGTTTTAACACATTCGATATTGACTTATCACTTTTCATCGCAATGCGCATTCAAAATCAATATGTGAATCCGTTCGACACATTCCATATCAACTTTCATTTTCTTTTCAACGCATCATTTACAATCAACGCGTGGCAATTGCTGCAGCAACATTCTACGACTTTCATTGTATCGATGCAACCAATATCTCTCACATCGATCGTTGCAACCAAAGATTATCTCGAATTACAATTCATGACGTGTTGCATCCGCGGCAACAAATATTTGAATTCACATCTCGTAACTTGTTGCACTTACAACAACAAACCTTTCACGGCTTTTCCCGCAACACCATGTAATTTCTAAACAACATACGGCAAAATTACATGATTTGTATTAGACTTATTATATAGAACATCCAGTGCGGCATCGAGTAGAGTCAAGAGTGATTTCGATTGGTGGTGGGCAACTCTTTGGAATTGAAATGAAGCAAGCGTCCAGAGGAAATTGAGCCTAGAGCTCTGATACCAATTTGTCACACCCCGACCCAGAATCACCTGAATCATCGTCCTCGCAGGGGGCATGATGCCACACGAGCCTGGAGTTGCGCTCGTGCAAGGCAAGATGACAAGTTCTCAAATGGTTATCTTCGAATTGATATTAACAACGAAAGGAAAATAGAGTATACGAAACGATTCTCTTTATTGATATTCGAAATCAGATTATAAAGGCTTTCGATAGCCCAATAATATATGCCAGATTGGCTACAACACTCGGGTTCTCTCTTGCCCACAAAGGATTTCACCGTTCCATACATCATGCCTTCTATATCTCGGCCGCATCAATCCTGTCGCGAGTTCGAGCGTCAATACGATCGCACACTTCAATACGCTTCGGCATTCCAAGCCTCAACGCGTTCAAGCAACGCTTTACCGCGAGCCATCCATTCCCTGCACCCTGCATGAAGCTGGTGGGGGATCAGTACATTCGTCCTCACATGTACTGAAGCAAAGATCTTCTTTCCAAACCAACATTATAATATTTACGTTGAATCATGCAACTTAGCTTATGATCTTGCTATGTTCTCCTTAGGGTCAATTTCATGGCATCTTTGAAAGCGTAAAGCATGTTATCATAGCAGTATGTTATCGAATTGAATAGGCAAGCAAACAAGCAATCTCGTGTTTGATTCGTGGCACGACTTACCAAGTCGACGCACTCGCCCTTGCACCGACGCAAGGTAAATACGCCGTATTCCTTCTCTGTCATGTTATATGTGCATCTCTAAGCAGGATCTCTATGCGGGACGCATACGCGCCTATACTTTTAACCCATCGTTCCTTAACTATATGCGAGCCGTTGGCATATCCGCGCTGGAATGGACTAAAGGAGTTCATTTCTTTTCTCTCCTTCTTTTTTCAATATTTGGTTGGGCTACCCGACGTTTTACGGGTTGGGTCACATCCCAACAACCGAAACGTTCCCGCTGCATACCATCATTTGTGGCTTTTCCCATCTTGTTTAAGAATGTGCGTCTACAAAGATTATTCGATTCCCTCCTAGGCCAAGCGGTTCCGGGGCGCTCCGGTATTTAACCGTTTGGGAGAAACACCCATGCACGGGAGATATCACATTTTATCCCTCGTCCATTCCATTCGACCATGCAACGCCCTTATCATTCAAGAATCAAATTCAAACAACCAAACATAGTCTTGAGTCCGAAACTCAGAATTTGTCATCTCGCGTCTCTTTCGTTAACTTTCTATGTTCTTACATTTCATACTTCATTTCAATGATTCAATGGCATCGTGCCTCATCTCAATGCTCGTCAACCGAACGACCCGAAGGTCTCGAACACCTTTCGAGGCACCATGTCATATCCGACAGTTCTGCCACATTTATGCCACAACTGTATTCTCTCACAACGAACCATCTATTATTATCCCGTGCACGTAGGCACGTTCGACCGTATTTCCATGTTCTATAACTTAGCATTCAATGTTCGGGGCTTGCGCACTATGGCGCTCGCCTATTGTCTTTCAATGTTCTAGCCGTCTAACTCGTGCACGAAGGCACGGTATGGTTCGTGCACTAATGCACTCACCGAGTACAGTTATCCCATGTTCTTACACTTGTGCACCGAGGCGCTCGCCTTTGCGATATCCAATGTTCCATAGCGACTCGTGCATTTGATGCACGTTTTATTTCAATTGTTCTAACTTAGTGTTCGACTAATTTATCTCCGATCGGACCACGCCCGTGGCGTCGATAGGTTAACTTAGCATACAAGGATATATTTGACTTATCGAATGAAGGAGTAAAAAGAAGTCAATCCTCCCACCTTGAGTCGATATGCCTTCGTCGTTTCGCCGAGCCGATGCGGCTCGATTCCCTAACTTTGTTGTACGACCACTCTCCTGACTTAGCCATTCGAGCACTTCGTGCTTCATTAGATTATATGTCCGATTTGCCTTAGCGTGCCAACGCTTCCGTCCGTCGCAAGGCGACGATTTGCTTTCGCGGACCCCTTACTGAATAAGGCAAAAGATCGACCTCTAACATTTCAGCGTAAACGTATAGCCTGCACACGAAACCAACTAAAATCAATACTGGCATCGATTCAGACTTGTGCCTTGGTCGATTCGATTTCTTAGAATCTTCGAGCCGATTCAACGTACTCATCCTTCGAGGCAACGCGGCGCTTCGCATCGATTCACTCGATGCATTCTTTCGGACAAGGCAACTCTTCGCATCGACTTAGTTCGATGAATTACTCGGGACAACGTAACTCTTGCATCATTTTCTATCGATATATTTTCTTGGGTCAACGCGACTCGCTGAGTCAACGTTTCAGCGTAATACGCCGTGCGGAGTGGGGTATTACAATACTTCTCTCAATAACGGAAAAATCTACACCATTAGATTTGCTCCAACTGTACAAATAAACACCCAAAACTCGTCTTAGTCCGATGGCCGAATTCTGGGACCAAATTCGGTCTGACATAGCAGGACATTTTTGCTAGACTTGGACCAAACTCGAACCAAACACGGTCGCCTTCATGCTAAAGAATTATGTCTAAAATCGACCAAACTCGGCTTGATCGAATTCGGATTGAACACAGTCAGGTCTTGGTGGCTGATTCTCAAACTGCTATTTTCTGAACTCTGTTTCGACACCTTCAGCTTTTCGAGCTTCTCTGACGCACGAACGACGCTCGTCGCACTCCGGGTATTCTACACATATTTTGGAAACCCCACCAACTCTAACACATCTTCTCCTTTTCAAATGGGTAGAGGAGCTTGTCATACCGACGCTCCTCCTGCACACTACCAAAATAAGTCATATTGGCGACGAATTTAGCGACGCAAGTCATATACGTCGCTAATATTTATGAATTTAGCGATGTTATATGAAAACGTCGTAGAACGTCACTATCAACGACGTTTACCGACCGTTAGCGACACACATTATGCTTTTATGCTTTGGAAAGCTGATATCGCAGTCTAGTCGCAGAACATCGCTGTTTTCTTTAACTCAGCGATGTTTTACAACTCCACATTATGGACGTCGCCAGTTTTTAATGAATAGCGACGTTTAGCGACGTCCTTTGTGGACGTCGCTAAAATGTTTCATATAAGGTTCCACCCGATCGATCTTTTTTTTTCTTTCACCAAAACTTTTCAATCTCCCGCTCCCCAAATTTCTCTCCCCCTTTCGCCCTCCCTCCTGCGACCCCTCCCTCCGGCGACCCCTCCCTCCGGCTTCCCCCTTCCCCGCGGTGACCCCCTTTCCTGCGGCGACCCCCTTCCCTCCGGCGTCCCCCTCCACCGTTGATTCCCCTCGTCGACGCCGACCCGACTCCGATGCCAACCCGACTCCACCGCTGCTCCAGCCCCGACGACCCCGACCCGACTTCGACCAAGGCAGGTAAACCCTAACCCTAACTCCCTCCTCCTGACGTGCTGACACAGACACGATACGACTCCGACCATGTCCAACTCTTCCATCAACCCTTGTCCCCTTTTTCCTATACGTTCTGCCTATGTCATACCAAAAAGAACAATTCGGAGAATCAGAATACCTGGACAATAGACCTATAGTTTACTTTCAAGGACATCAATTGAAAATTCAAAGCATGAATAATGTTAAAATATTTAAATGAATTTTTGAGTTGACTTGGAGTAATGTACACCATAGATCTAGCAAATTGCCAAAGACCTTTCGTTTCGGAGCCACTTAATGAACAAGCACAAGACACCTAAAATATTTGATATTAAGATTATATATTACAAGTAGACTTAATCAGATACTAGAAGAGAGAAAATGAAGACCTGGGTCGGATGTTGATTTCCCCAATCAACTGCAGACTTGACAGATTCGCATAAGTTGGAGGCACTAATAGGCCAATAATTTTGTTTTGGAAGGAGACCACGAGTAAAGAAGTCCTCATACAGTAGATCTATGATCAGAGCAAGGGATCCACATGCAAGAATGTATTTTAAACTCACCGACCATGCATAACCTTCTGCATAGATTTTATAACTGCGTTGAGAAGGAAGACCGCTTGGTTAGTTATCCACATGCAAGAATGTATTTCAAACATATGAACGTATAGGGAAAAGGGGACAAGGCTTTTGCCAAAATCGAAACAAAATCAAATTCCAAACATTGTCCACACAAACTAAAACGAGAGTTTTGAGGCCAAACTCAGTTTTGGTGCATGAAAACTGAGTCCAAATGGGGCCTAAGAGTTGATGACAGATTAGACAACTATATATGTATATGAGTATGATTCAGCGAAATGCATCCTTATAGTTAGTCCCATTCAACCATCCAAATCATGATCGGCACCATTCCTCGTTATTGATACCATCAAAAATATACAAATAAATATCAAGTGGTTTTAGTATGTATAACCATTGCATCAACTTAATTTTGTGACTTTTACGATCACTAATTCTACATATTTTTAGAACACTTGTTGCGTAGGCTGTATATGTGGAAACCACTCCCTCTTTGGCTGTTGTATGCTTGGAGTATTCTAGATCATATTGAATGACTCCGACAATGATTTGGATGTCTGGATTAAGCCGTCTCACAATAAGGATTCCATCTCGCCATTTTACCCTACCGGATCTCTCTCTCTCTCTCTCTCTCTCTCTATCTCTCTCTAGATACACACACACACACACACACACACACACACACACATAGATTGGGTAACCTAATGGTTGAGGGCTTTTGATAGGTTGGGTAACCTAATGGTTGAGGCAGATGTAGGTCGGGATTAGGTATGGATTGAGGAAGAAGGAAAAGTAGTCTCTTATTACATTACCCCTTAAAGAGGTCAGGATAGCAAGTTGCAGAAAATACTTTAGGGTAGCAAGTCACTGATTATACTTTGGGGTAGCATGTCCCAGATTGGGGAAAGTCCAAGGTGTTTAATTGCAAATTATTTTCTTTTAGCAACCAAATTGCTCAATTGCAATATTGCAAGAATATGGACATGGATACAAACAGGGCCGGCTCCAGCATTTTGGAGGCTCTAGACAAGTCTCATAAATATGAGGCCCTCTCCTCATCCCTCTATATAATTTTTTACCTATGAGCATTCACCCTCAGTAGCGACGTCCTTATGTAGCAACGTTAGCAATATTGAAAAAATGAAATCGATCGAGCAGCCAATCCTATATGAAATATTGTAGCAACGTCCTTATGTAGACACGGATGATATGCCGCCGCGATAATCTCTGACCACCGCACGCAGAAACACGCGAAACAAAAGTTAGCAATACGAAAAGAAGATGACCGATAATCTCTGACCATTTAACGTAAAATATCATGTGTACATATACTGCGGAAAGTGTAGACCGTATGAACTGACAAACGAGAATTTGGGGATCAAAGTTGTAACAAGTAAAGTTGTGTTTTGGACATGTTCTATTCTTGTTAAGCTCTTTGTGCATAAAGTAAGATATAACGAATACAGAACATCTCTCGAGTTTACGACTCTTGTATGCTCTATACTTGAGTTACGAACTCGATATTTGTTCTGTATTCTTTATTTATAGCTTGCTTTGTGAACAAAGAGCTTGCAAGAGTTCTTTTCCAAAGCACAACTTGACTTGTTCCAGCTTTGAGACCCTCATTTTTGTGCTTCATCAGTTCATGTCGGTCTTCACTTTCCCTAGTAACTTCCTCCAATTAACTCTATCCCTCGGTTGAGCTACTATTTCAAAGCTTTGACACTTGCATATCATTCACTACCTTGATGTATCTATCTTACATAATTATGGAGCTGAATTACTATCTACGAAATCGTACTTGGATATACAACCGTCATCCTGATGACATATACGGTGTGCAGGATGAATTCATAGAGGGTGTACACCAGTTCCTACAGTTTGCTAAGGCGTTCCCTCAGTACATGGACGGTACCAAAATTAAGTGTCCGTGTGCGAGATGTCGTAACTTGAAATATCATCAAGAAATGGATGTTACGTATCATTTATACTCGAAGGGTTTCATGCCGAATTACTATCAGTGGAGCGAGCACGGAGAACTTATGTCTTTAGCATCGGAGTACGAGCCTTATGTGGATGTCTACAATAATGCTCCTTACGACGATGGATTGGTGAACATGGTTTTTGACGCGGTCGGGCCTACTTTCGATCCGGATGATCATGATGCACCTGAGGAGGCACTGAACCCCGATGCTGCATAGTTCATGGAGTTGCTGGAGAATGCAAGTGTTGGCCCATTGGTCATATGGTCAAACTAATTTTAATAATTGATCAAACTCTATCTCGATATATAGAACTAGTCAGAATATCTCGGACTCTTGGACATGATCAAGAACGACTATCTACTCAGTTCAAGACCGAAGCGTTGTTTGCCTGTTCGAGTCTGTATTTCTTTGAGCAATGTATTTTGTATTTTATTTGAGTCTAGGAATACAATGTACACCGAGTCGTACTGGCAAATAGGCTATTCCAAAATGATTTTAAAATGTCCTTAGTTTTGAAAAACATTCGTATTAACAAAAGCTTCAAAAAGGTTTTCAAAATACCCCAAAAACTATTTTTAAAACCCTAACCTAACCCTGACAGAACTCGGCCAGAGTTCGACCAGAGTTCGGCCAGAGTTCGGTTAGTGGCCGTTTTGTTTTTGAATTTCTTGGAACTTGGTCCTCCTGCAGTTGCGGATTTGACCGAGATTTTTTCATCTAGTTCTGCCCGAATTCTGCCCGAATTCTGCCAGAATTCTGTCTTTGGAACTCCTATAAATAGAGAAGGATTTCGAACATTTTAACTTACTCATTCACTTTTAATCTTCTCTCTACTAAAAGCTTTCAGTCTTCCAAAGAGTTTTTCTCGAGCTTTAATTTTCAGATCCCAAGCCAGTTACAATCCTCTAGTCGATTTGCCAGTGCGGTGCGGTCTAGAAGTTTCTGAGAGATTGTAATCAGAAGGCTTGATAGAAGAATACCTCTTCACAATTGAAGTTGGACGAGTTCTTCGTATCAAAGCTCGCGTTGTAGAAGTTCCAAGGACTTCGTAAGAAAACTTGCGGTTTTGCCAATAGTGGATTCAACTGGTAGCAAGAGTTCTACCGACTGGACTAGTCCTCAACAGAGGAAAACCAGTATACATCGCTGTCTTTGCGTTTGCTTTCTTATCTCTGCCTTTACATTATTTAGTTGTGATTATTATTCTGTGATCTTGCTGCTAATAATTTTTAATTAGCATTATTCCACTGCCAACTCTATTCACCCCCCTCTAGAGTATTGTGCTTTACGATTTCGTTCCTACAATTGGTATCAGAGCGGGTGTTACAGGTAAAGCAAGGTAACATTGCAATTATTTATTCATTTAACTAATTATTATATAGATCACAGCACAATACATGGCAACTGTAAAATTCACAAGTGAAGGCCAGGCCACAAACAGACCTCCACTGTTTGATGGTACGAATTATACCTATTAGAAAACACGGATGAGTTTCTTCTTGAAATCACTTGACTTTAATTTATGGTCTATTGTTATTGATGGCTATCAAAAGCCACCTCGTATAAATATTGATAGAGTTTTAATTGAAAAACCCCATAACAGATATACAGAGGAAGAAAAGAAAAGGCCAGTCTTAACACACGTACTATTAACGCTTTATTTTGTGCTTTAGACAGAACTGAATTTAACAGGGTGTCTATCTGCACAACTGCTAATGAAGTGTGGAAGCTTCTTGAAGTCACACATGAAGGCACGACTCAAGTCAAAGAATCAAAGGTCAGCAGACTTACTCAAGAGTATGAGGTGTTCAAGATGAAGCCCAACGAAACAGTTACTCAGATGTTCGAGAGATTCTTGGATATTGTAAATCCTTTGTCCTCCCTAGGCAAAGATTACAGTAACCATGAAAAGATTCGCAAACTCCTGCGAGCACTTACCAAGAACTGGATTCCAAAGGCTACTGTAATCATTGAAGGGAACGACCTCACAACTATGTCTCTCGAAGTACTCATGGGTAAGCTACTCACTCATGAACTGGAGCTACAAGATTTTGAAGAGCCTGCACCAAAGGAGAAGACGATCGCTTTCAAGGCTCAGCACAGAAAAGCTGCTGAAGATGACTCAGACAGCAGTGAATCTGATGCTGAAGATCAGGCACTCCTAGCAAAGAAATTCAAAAGATTCATGAGATATGAGAAGAGAGCCAAAGAAAATAATAGCAGCAACAACTGGTATCAAGATGATGATGTCTGCTATGGCTGCAAGAAGAAGGGACACATGAAGAAAGATTGTCCTACAAACTCATCATCAAGCAAGAAGAGCAACAGGTATAAGAAATGGAACCTGAAGAGGTCAACATCTCGGAAGTATGCCAACACCAGCATATGGCATGAAAGTGAAGCCAGCGACTCAGAAGATGAACAATCAGAAGATGCTGCAAACGTATGCTTTATGGCATCCGATCAGGTACCTACTGAACCTGTAGTTGATACATATGATGACTTCACCTTTGAGCAATTAGGAGATGCCTTCAGTGAACTGATAAGTGATTACAGGAAACTGCATAGCAAATATCAGACCTCTAAGAAGGTACTCAAAGAGTACAAAGGTGAAATAGGAAGACTTACCGACCTACTAGCTGAGGTTAGAAATAATATTAGTGAGTCTAGTGAGCTTTCTTCTATCAAGCTCTTATTACACGAGACTACCAAGTCATCCGAAGAGAAAGACAAGGTTATTGACCAACTGAAAGAAAAACTTTCTAAAGAGAAAAAAAGTCTTCAATGTGCACAAGTCAGAATGGAATCACTCATTTCTGACTATACTAAGTTGTACGATACTTCCAAAAGATTGGAAATTAGGTTAGGAAAATAGCCCGAGACTGCTGCTTCCTACCCTAACACGTGTCACTTACCAAAAAATTGGAACATTTCCAAACCAAATACTGTCAGACCTAACCATATCAAACCTTTACCCCAAAAGGTTAAGCCCAAACAGGATTATAGGTATGCTTTCTTCTATACTAGAAAACCTAAACCTACCAACCATGCACACCACTCAGCTTTCAACACTCAACATGCTAAATGTCATTATTGTGGCCTCATTGGTCATATTTCTCCTGCATGTAGAATCAGAAAGCTTGTTGATTTAAATATTTATGCATGGATACCAAAAGCTAACATTTCAGGACCCTACAAGAAATGGGTACCAAAAGTTTCATCTGTAAACTATTTTGTAGGTGGAACACCTTTCGTATGCTAAAAGCAAATGGATCATCGACAGCGGTTGTTCACGGCATATGACCGGTGACGCTACATTATTTACAACACTGTCGAAGAAGAAGAAGGAAGGTTATGTTTCCTTCGGTAATAACTTGAAAGGGTATATCATTGGTATCGGTGATGTTGGTAAGTCTCCCTATCCTGTGATTAAGGATGTCTGTCTGGTTACCGAGTGGAAACATAATCTACTCAGCATAAGTCATTTAGTTGATCATGGTTATGGCATCAACTTTGGTAAAGACAAATGTACTATAGTTGATAGCTCAACTGGTAGTACTATCTTTGAAGGTATCAGGGAAGACAACATATATGTTTTCTATTTGTTGGAAGAAACTAACATTTCAGGTAGATGCTTAATGGCTAAAAGTGATGAGAGCCATATGTGGCATATGAGACTCGGTCACGCAAATATGGACACAATCTCAAGATTATCCACAAAAAAGCTAGTACACGGTTTACCGGACATAACATTCAAGAAAGATTCGATTTACAGCCAATATGAAAAGAACAAAGCTACCAGATCCACATTCAAATCAGTAAACGCAGTATGTACTACTAGACCTCTACAATTGCTATATATGGACTTATTTAGTCCTAGCAGAGTTGCTAGTCTCGGAGGTAAGCTATATGCTTTTGTAATTGTGGACGATTATTCTAGATACACGTGGGTATACTTTTTGACACGCAAGAATGATGCATTATCCGAATTTGTCATCTTTTGCAAGAAAGTACAGAATGAAAAAGGTTACATAATCACTCGTATTAGAAGCGATCATGGTGGCGAATTCGAGAATGCAGAGTTTGAGCAATTTTGTGACACACACGATTTTGTACACGAGTTCTCCTGCCCTAGGACTCCACAACAAAATGGAGTTGTGGAACGTAAGAACAGAACTCTATCCGAAATGGCCAGAGTAATGTTAAACCAGTTTAGTCTACCCAAATATTTCTGGGCTGAAGCTGTCAATACATCTTGTTTTGTTCTCAATAGAGTTCTAATTCGACCCAAATCGAAGAAGACTCCATTTGAGTTATGGTTTGATAGAATTCCATTAGTTTCATATTTTAGAATATTTGGTTGTAAATGCTTTATTCTTAATACAAAAGACAATTTGGGAAAGTTTGACGAAAAGGCCGATGAAGATATATTTTTAGGTTATGCAGCCAAGAGCAAAGGATACAGAGTCTTCAACAAATGAACTATGATCATCGAAGAATCAATCAACGTCACCTTTGATGAATTGAATCAAATGACTATCGATGACAATGACGAAGATCTAACTGTACCAAGCTCAACACCAGCTGATTCTCAACCAAGCTCAGCACTAGCTGATCCTCCTAGAGAAGATCCAGGAACCAGATACCTTCAGAGTCTGCGAAAAGATTAAAATTTACGGCTGATCATCCAAAAGATTTGGTAATTGGTGATATTACCAAAGGAGTAAGTACTCGTACATCCAGTAGAGATATTGTTTCTAGTGTTGTATTCATTTCACAGCTAGAACCCAAAACCATTGATGAAGCATGTAGTGATAATTTTTGGATAGATGCTATGCAAGAGGAATTAAACCAATTTGAACGGAATCAAGGTTGGAAACTTGTTTCCAAGCCTATTGATCATCCGGTCATTGGCACCCGTTGGGTATTCCAAAATAAACTTAATGAGAATGGCTTAGTGACTCGTAATAAGGCTCGACTCGTAGCTCAAGGATACAATCAGGAAGAAGGTATCGACTACGATGAGACTTATGCCCCAGTTGCGAGATTAGAATCCATTCGCATGTTATGTGCATTTGCATGTTTTTATAATTTCAAATTATTTCAAATGGATGTCAAGAGTGCATTTTTAAATGGTTTTATAAAAGAAGAAGTTTTTGTAGCACAACCTCCAGGTTTCACAGATTTTAAAAACCCTGATCATGTTTTTAAGTTGAAGAAAGCTTTATACGGTTTAAAACAAGCCCCTCGTGCTTGGTATGATCGTCTAAGCTCTTTCCTACTTGACAACGGTTTTTCAAAAGGCAAGGTTGACACTACACTTTTTATTAAGTCTTTTAATGGCAAGCTTCTCTTAATACAAGTCTATGTTGATGATATTATATTTGGATCTACTGATGAATCTTTTTGTCAAGAATTCTCTAAGTGTATGCAGAATGAGTTTGAGATAAGCATGATGGGAGAGCTAAAATTCTTTCTCGGACTGCAAATCAAACAAACTGACAATAGGACATTCATAAATCAAGCCAAGTACACAAAAGATTTGCTAAAGAAGTTTGATCTGGACAATGTCAAACCTATTGGCACTCCGATGGCAACTTCAACAAAGCTTGATATTGATGAACAAGGCAAGCCGGTCGACACACGTAAGTATCGAGGTATGATCGGTAGTTTACTTTATTTAACTGCTAGTCGTCCAGATATTATGTTAAGTGTTTGCCTGTGTGCACGTTTTCAAGCTAATCCAAAGGAATCACATCTGTGCGCAGTTAAGCGTATATTTCGATACCTTAAAGGCACTTCTTCTGTTAGCTTATGGTATCCCAAAACTAAGTCCTTTGACCTTATTGGTTATTCGGATGCAGATTTTGCTGGATGCAAAGTTGATAGAAAAAGTACCAGCAGCACATGTCATTTCTTAGGCAAGGCTTTAGTCTCATGGTTTACTAAAAAGCAAAATTCTGTAGCCCTATCAACAACAGAGGCTGAGTATATCGCCGCAGGACGCTGTTGTGCTCAGATTTTATGGATGAAACAAACCTTAGAAGACTATGATTTATTTTACACACACATTCCCATTTTCTGTGACAATACGAGCATAATTAATTTGACTAAGAATCCAGTATGTCATTCTCGTACTAAGTATATCAAGATTCGACATCATTTTCTTAGAGATCATCATCAGAATGGAGATATTGACCTTGTGTACATAGATACTGAGAATCAATTAGCTGATATCTTCACAAAACCTCTAGCAGAAGATCGTTTCAATTATTTACGTCGAGAATTAGGAATTTTGGACGTCAATAATGTTAATTAATTTTGTTTTATGATTATATTTCAATACGCAAAAACTGTGTTAGAAACAAGCCAATAAAGAGTCTGTCTGTCACCACAACTACGGTTGAAGCGAAGCGGTACTTAAGAGTTTCCTGGTGAACCTCCGCCAGCTGGGACAGTACTCCTACAGCTAATCTGAGACAGTCGCTGTGTAACGATATTTAATCTATAAAATAATATTAATTATATTAATTGAAGGTTGAAATTACTAATCTTTGGATTAAATCTTTGAAATGAGTCAATGAAAAAGAAAGTGGCTCAAACCAACTAACAGAACCCTAGGCGAATTCGGCCAGAATTCGGACCGAATTCGGCCCGAGTTCGGTTAGTGGTATCAGGTTATATAACCAGAACCCGAGAGCCTTTCTTCTTTATTGCTTCTAAACACCACCTTCACAGCACAGCAGCCGCGCAAAAACCCTCCAAACCCTAGTTCTTCACCACTCCGTTTCTCCCAATCTACGTGGTAAAATCTATCCAAATTTTGGATTCGTGCGGAGATCGTTGTTCTCTACAGCATACTTGAATCTTGGGAGGTATAACTCCGTATTTCTCCTCCTTTCAATTTCGTGCATATTTACTTTATTTGCACAATGGCACCTAAGGGATTCAACCCCTTCAAGAGGAAGAAGACGACCAATCCTAGTGAGGAAGGATCATCTTCAAATCCACCCACGGATTTCCTCTTTTCACCAGTTCAATCGAGCGATGGCGCTTCGATGGGTTTTATTTTCAAACCCTAGATCAAGCCCTTCTGTGGTATGGAGACTTCTCTATGAGATCCATATGCACAGGCGCTCCTATCAAATGGACTGTGTTTCCAGAACACCGCCCTTATTTTGAGGCATTAGGGTTACAATATTTTGTTAAACTTTATTTCCCAGTAGCAACTAATGCCATTAGACTCTTCTATTACAATATCATACTAAACACGTTTGACGTAAGTACTCGTGTTGGCGGACTAGATATCAATTTCAATAATGTCCTCTTAGCGAAAATCCTTGGTATTCCTAACAAAGGTGAACCGCTTGTTGATATCACTGAATTTGATTTCTCCGATGGCATGACACTTGCTAGTTTCAAAGCTGAACTCTGTGCACCTGATCGAGTTCGCTCTGGAAAGTTCAAGACAAACAACTTGAACTTGTTTAATTATGAATTGCACCGCATCATCTACTCCACTCTCCTTCCGAAGTCTACTTTAAAGGATGATGTCACATCACTTGAGCTGTCTGCTATGTATCACATTCTTAAGGGGATTTCTTTTTCTGCCCCGAAGACTATTATCCAGATGATGGGACGTTGTCGTGCAAGAGATAGAAATCTCTCTTATGCGATGATTCTCTCATGCATCTTCCAGCGTTTTGATATTGATCTGTCAACTTTTACTCAAGACCCTGAGCCCAAGTTTCTTAAGCTATCTCGTCGTAGCATGACTGCTGCTGCTCCTCCTACTGCTCCTCCTACTGCTCCACCTCCTCCACCTACTCAGCAGTATGCCATGACTTTTGAGGGAATACACCAGTATCTTTCTGATTTGCACGTCTCGATGACGGATATGGCCCGTGAACGTGAGTTCCGCGATGTCACTCGTTATCAGGCGATAGCAAATTCTCTAGCTGATCTTCGATTTGCTCAGACTGGACATTCAGTCGGTTCTATTCCTAGAGATCCAGCCTTCTCTGGTTACCGCTGTGAGGATGAGGCTGTTCATGCCTACTTTCAGCCCGGTAACGCATATGATTGGTACCGTTCTGACCGTGCTCCTCCTCGAGACTATGTCGGTGAGTTTTACACTGGCGCCCCTCCTCATCCTTCTGACGCTGGTACTTCTGGAGTTGGTCCTTCTGGACATGCCGGTCATGCTGATGATGATGATGATGATAATGAGGAGATGTGATGATAATATATTAGCTGATTTTGAGACTTAGCTATTGACTACTGTACACTTGGAAATGCTCCGACATTCCAAGTTTCTGTCTTTTTAGTTTTATTATCAGACTTGTACTGGATATTTCTTGATGTCTCTTGAATATCATTTTATCTTTATGAGATACGTAGTTTATCTTTCACATCAGTTTATTTATTTATTTCTAGCATCTTTATCTGCTTCTATATTCTAAACTGCCTGAGACAAATACATGCCTGTGATGTTATTCTATTTTTCTTATGCATTGATTATTTCTTTGATGTCATAAATTTTTTTATGTATTTCTTCACTGTTTGTTACTTATGCATTGATTGCGGGGGAGCTTTCTCTTTTGTAATTATTTTGTTAAGTGACAACGGGGGAGAAAAATAAGGATCTAAATTCTTTTGAGAAATTGCAGGATATGAACAGTTTTACTATTTTTGATTTTATTCCAAGCTTAGATGTTATATCATTCATAGTTTGTCAATTATCAAAATAGGAAAGATTGTTGGCCCATTGGTCATATGGTCAAACTGATTTTAATAATTGATCAAACTCTGTCTCGATATATGGAACTAGTCAGGATATCTCGGACTATTGGACATAATCAAGAACGACTATCTACTCAGTTCAATACCGAAGCGCTATTTGCCTGTTCGAGTCTGTATTTCTTTGAGCAATGTATTTTGTATTTTATTTGAGTCTAGGAATACAATGTACACCGAGTCGTACTGACAAATAGGCTATTCCAAAATGATTTCAAAATATTTTTAAAATGTCCTTAGTTTTGAAAAACATTCGTATTAACAAAAGCTTCAAAAAGGTTTTCAAAATACCCTAAAAATTATTTTTAAAACCCTAACCTAACCCTGACAGAACTCGGCCAGAGTTCGGCCAGAGTTCGGTTAGTGGCCGTTTTGTTTTTGAATTCCTTGGAACTTGGTCCTCCTGCAGTTGCGGATTTGATCGAGATTTTCTCATCGAGTTCTGCCCGAATTCTGCCCGAATTCTGCCAGAATTCTGTCTTTGGAACTCCTATAAATAGAGAAGGATTTCGATCATTTTAACTCACTCATTCACTTTTAATCTTCTCTCTACTAAAAGCTTTCAGTCTTCCAAAGAGTTTTTCTCGAGCTTTAATTTTCAGATCCCAAGCCAGTTACAATCCTCTAGTCGATTTGTCAGTACGGTACGGTCTAGAAGTTTCTGAAAGATTGTAATCAGAAGGCTTGATAGAAGAATACCTCTTCACAATTGAAGTTGGACGAGTTCTTCGTATCAAAGCTCGCGTTGTAGAAGTTGCAAGGACTTCGTAAGAAAACTTGCGGTTTTGCCAATAGTGGATTCAACTGGTAGCAAGAGTTCTACCGACTGGACTAGTCCTCAACAGAGGGAAACCAGTATACATCGCTGTCTTTGCGTTTACTTTCTTATCTCTGCCTTTACATTATTTAGTTGTGATTATTATTCTGTGATCTTGCTGCTAACAATTTTTAATTAGCATTATTCCGCTACCAACTCTATTCAACCCCCTCTAGAGTATTAAGCTTTACGATTTCGTTCCTACAGCAAGGACTCCATTATATCCTGGTTGTGAGGATCATTCACCGTTGGAGGTGGTTACAAGATTGTTGAGCATCAAGTCCGATTTTAACATGTCGCAAGATTGCTACAACCATCTTATGGAGTTGCTTATAGAAATATTGCCTGAGGGTGCAAAGTTTTCTCAAGACTTCTACTGGTCTAAGAGGATGGTTAGATCGCTCTGGATGGGATACGAAAAAATCGATGTCTGTCGTAACGGGTGCATATTGTACTACAAAGACGACAAGGATGAAGACGCCTGCAGATTTTGTGGTGTCGATCGCTACAAGGCACGTGGTAGAGGAAAGTCTGTCGGTGCCAGGAAGCCTACCTCTTTGATGCACTACTTGCCGTTGATGTCGCGGTTGCAGCGGTTGTTTATGGTGAAGGAAACTGCAGAAAACATGAGTTGGCATAAGCGGGAACATACCGAAGGAGTGTTGGATCACCCATCTGATGGAGAAGCATGGAAGCACTTTGATCGAGAGTATCCAGATTTTGCTTCTGATCCGCATAATATCAGATTGGGTCTCTGCTCCGACGGTTTTACCCTATTCGGACTTTCGGGATCCCAGTATTCGTGTTGGCCTGTGATCGTCACCCCGTACAATCTACCGCCTTGGATGTGCATGAAGACTCCGTATATGTTCCTCACCGTTATTATCCCAGTTCCGAACAATCCGAAAAGGAACATCGATGTGTATTTACAGCCGTTGATTGATGAGTTGAATCAGCTGTGGAAAGTAGGTTCCAACACGTATGATGTATCTAGAAAACAAAATTTCCAGATGCGGGCAGCACTTATGTGGACCATCAACGACTTTTTGGCCTATGGAATGTTATCTGGATGGAGCACTCATGGTCGTCTTTCATGTCCGTATTGCATGGACAACACTAAGGCTTTCCGTTTGAAACACGGAGGCAAACCGTGCTTCTTCGATTGTCATCGACAATTCCTGCCGAAGGATCATCCGTACCGGAGGAACAGGAATGCTTTTCGTGCTGGCGTTGTGGAGAAGGCTAATCCCCTGCCAAGGTGACCCAGATACACGATATGGGAAGAGGTAAAAGATTTACCAAGAGCTATTGAGCAGCCTGCTACGGGCTACAAGTGTGACGGATTTGGTCGCACTCATAACTGGACGAAGAGGAGTATATTCTGGGATCTTCCATATTGGAGCACCAATCTGGTTAGACATAACCTTGATGTCATGTATATCGAGAAGAATGTGTTTGACAACATAATTAATACTGTAATGGACGTAAAGGGGAAGACGAAAGACAATCCAAAGGCTAGATTGGACTTGGAAGAAATATGTAGACGTCCTGCATTGCATTTGATAGAAGACGGGAATGGAAAGTTGAAGCAGCCTAAGGCAATTTTCTCACTAGAGAAGGAGGATAAAGTGAGGCTTCGTAGGTGGATTCAAGGTCTGAAATTTCCAGTTGGGTATGTTTCGAACTTGAGAAGATGCGTCGACCTCAAGGAGAACAAACTGACAGGTATGAAGAGCCATGATTGTCACGTATTCATGGAGCGGTTAATTCCGATTGCATTTTGGGAATTCTAACCGCAGGCAGTTTGGGATCCATTGACGGAGCTTAGCATATTCTTCAGGGACCTTTGTTCTAAGAAATTGCTCGTTGATCGTCTAGAAAACCAAGAGAAGGACATTGCGGTAACACTGTGCAAGCTAGAGAGGGTGTTCCCTTCTGGATTCTTCGACTCTATGGAGCATTTGTCGATTCATCTTTCCTATGAGGCATGTGTTGGTGGACCCGTCGAATATCGATGGATGTACCCGTTCGAGCGACATTTGAATCACCTAAAAAGAAAGGTAAAAAATAAGGCTCGGGTCGAGGGTTCCATTTGTGAAGCCTATATTCTCGAGGAGATTACAAATTTCTGCTCCTCCTATTTCAAACCTCATGTTGCTACGAATAGAACGAGGGCTCCGAGAAATAACGACGGATATCAAGAATTTAATGATGGAATACTGAAAGTATTCAATGCGTCCGGAAAGCCTTCGGAGAAAATAAAGAAGAGATATTTGAATGACGAAGAGCTAAGGGCTGCTCAGTTGTATGTATTACTCAATTGCGACGAGGATGAAGTGGAGAAGCTAGAGGGGTAAGTAACTCAGGATGATGAGTTTACGTCATCTCAATGTAATAGTATAAGCTAATATTATTGTACTAATCGGCGGTTGCTTCATTATTTTTCAGCACATATAATGATGAGTTGAGGCTGGTTAGACCCTACCTAACAGACGAAGCATTAGAATAAGAAATGAGACGTCATTTTTCTTCTTGGTTGAGCGAATATGTAAGTAGCTCGGTAATTACTGGCCTCTTCTAATGCAACTGCGCAATAAATAACTTATTATCGCTTTTTTGATATTCAGGTCGATCGTCTAATTTTACCCGAGATTGAATTAATTAGAACTCTTGCCAAGGGACAAATTACTTTTGTTAAAATATGGCCAAGTTACTGTGTCAATGGCTTTCGGTTCAAGTCGACAAATGCTCCGATCAGAGACAGCTTCCTGGATCTTGATTCCACGAAAAACAGTTGTTTGTGTATCAAGTCTTCGAACTACAAAGACGTCGATCCAGGAAATGATTTCTTTGGCATCTTGCGAGAGATTGTGGAGTTGTTATATAATAATGGCAGAGAATCTGCAAAGATCGTGTTGTTCAAGTGTGAATGGTTCGATCCGATTGAAAATCAAGGTTAAAAAATTGACAAGCATGGTTTTGTGGATATAAACTACAAGCGTAGATATCAAGACTACGAACCGTTTGTCCTAGCAACTCAAGCTTAGCTCGTGTACTTCACAGCTTATCCGAGATGGGGAGCAACGAAGTCTGACTGGTGGGCAGTATGCAAGACTAAAGCTAGAGATACTTTTGATGTTGACGAAAAAGCTTACCAGGAGGACGAGCTACCTCTTATAACCAATATTGTCGATGTGGACTCCACAGAAGTTACGTATTACACGACACATAATGTAGAAGATGTAGAATTATCCGAAGAGGAAGACGAAGCCAACGAAGGCAAAAATAAAAGTGAAGATGAGGAGGAAGAGGAAGATGAGGAGGAAGAGGAAGATGAGGTCGAGGAAGACGAACAAGATGATTATTCTGAAGATGATTGAGAGAGATATACTTATCTGAACTTAGATGTTTCTTCTAGAATATATTATCTGGACTTAGATGTTTATTGTAGAATGTATCATCATATGTTGTCTTGGTTATTATCTTGTCTTTGTTGTACTTTCATATTTCTAGCCTCTATTATTTGTTGTACTTTCATATTTCTAGTCTCTATTATTTGTTGTATTATCATATGCTGTTATCAGGTATGGCAGGTCGTCGCGGAGCGTTCCGAGGGGGACGACGAGGTCATGATCCTCCGGTACTTCATACAGGTACTGCTAGAGGACGGAGTTTTCCTTCGGTACCTCCTACTGGTATCGGCTCTGGATCCTCGTCGCCGATTACTCCTCCATATCGGACAGTAGCTGGGCCTGCTGGGACGAGTAGTTCCAGGCCTGTTGAGAGTGCTCGCCCGTCTAGCGTTCCTGCTGCCGATACGATGATGGAGACGAATGAGCAGATAGGGGAGGCTACGCCGACGGCCGACCAGTATCATGCAGATGATGCGTGCGCACCTCCGGAGGAGAGGATGACGGAGATTTGGGCCGACGGTATAAAGTAGGTGTTTTGGTTTATAATTTTTTTCTATTTTTATCATAAATTAACTTTTTTCATGAATATAATATGTTTGTATAGATATCGTCCCCCAGAGGTACAGAGACGTCTAGGTCACATGCTGAGGCATAATTATGGTGGTGCTTGGATTAACTACTATGATGCTCGACGAGAGAAAGGCCTTCTGGTTTGCGCGCTTCAAGGTTAAATATTTGTTTTTAACATGAATCATATAATTTTGCATATTATATATAACTGATAAATATTTGGTTTGTGCTCTTCTAGGATATGTTTTTCTATCCACCGCACCGGGCCGAGCTTATCGAGGGGATATTTCCTGCCGTCGCTGCCAAGCTGATCCACGACGCTATCAATGATCAGAAGGATCGTGATCGTGCCGGAAAGTCGATCTAAGGTTGGATCACGCCTGATCAGTGGAATGCGATGAAGGCTCGATTCGATGAGCCAAGGTACAAGGAGAAGTCGGAGAAGGCCAAGGCGGCTAGGCAACATGCCTCGAAGTGGTACGGTGGGTCGATTCCAATGACGGAATATTTCCGTCGTCTAGTATGTCTTCCTCTTTTAGAAATATTATTTTAATACAAAACTGATAAATTATTACTAAGAATATATTTAATTACAGGTAAGGAAGGTCGGTAGCGCCGACATGGTGACCGTCTTCCTGGCCATCCATCGTCGCGGCGGTGACCTTATTGACGAGAGGGCCGAGCAGACCTATGTAAGTATTATAATACGTTATCTTAATTAAATACTTTGTGTCAATTTTAATATAACTTAGTAAATATGATGCAAATAAATATTCATGTAGTTAGTAATAATAAGTACATTAATTAGAAATTAGAAATTATAGAGTACTATCCATACTTTCTAGGCCGAGTATCAGAGGCTGCGGGAACGGGCGACTGCTAGTGCACCTGATGCAGGAGAGGCCGGTACTTCCTCGCAGCCCACTCAAGCTCCGTCGGCAGACGAGCTGTGGATGACCGCCGCTGGTGGACTCCGTAGGGGTACGTACTACGGTACGGGATCCTATGGCGCCCTAGTTGTGACCCAGTCCTCTAGGGCATCTCCTGCTAGTGTGCATGGTCCACAGCCATCCTAGGAGTCTGCCCGAGTCCACCAGATGATGGAGTCTTTCCGTGATGACCTGCTACGACGGATCGAGGAGCAGTCTCAGCACCCTACGGACGATCCTGCGCTGCTAGCACGATTGGATGCACTCGACCGCGGCATTATGGACCTCATGGAGACGACTGAGAGGACAGAGCGCACCATTGGAGGGTTAGAGCGCACGGTGACGGAGCTGCAGACAGGACAGGTGACTATGGCCGAGAGGCTGAGATTGGCGCAGGATTCGATGGTCCAGAGCAGTGATAGAATGTTATCTATCATGAATTCATACCACCAGCGACTTACAGCATTGGAGCGTGCTGGTCCTCCGGGTGCGCCTTCATCGTCGTCGACTCCGCCGCCTACACTACCTTCTTCTCCGATACCGACTCCACCGACGTCACTGCCTGCTCCATCGGTATCGATTTCACTTGAGGAGTATGAGTTGTTCTTATCCCTTCATCGCGGCGGTGCCCCTCCTGCACCAGATTCCTAGTAGTCCTAGTTAGGACTGTTTGTTTGTGTTTGTTTCATTCTTTGTTTGTGACTTGGATATTTGTTGGTTGTGTAGATTTGGATGTTTGGATCCTATTCTATTTGTTGGTTGTGTGTAGACTTTGGTTATTTGGTTGTAGACTTTGTTATTTGGTGTAGACTTGGTTATTTGGATACTTGTTGTTGTGTGATTGTTGTAGACTTGGTTATAGGGACTGAAACCTGTGTACAGTGAGAAATGGACATTCTGAGAAATGGACATTCTGTGATTATTGTAGACTTGGTTATAGGGACTGAAACCTGTGTAACCTATATTGGTTATGGTTATCTTTTTAAACTGCAGGGAGAAATGGACATTCTGTATTTTATTTTTTTATTTTTTTGCAGATTTAGCGACGTTTACCGACGTACGTTTGCGTCGGTAAACGTCGGTAAATCTGCAATATTTTCCAGGGTACCGACGTTTACCGACGTCCTTATACGTCGGAGAACGTCGGTAAACGTCGGTGCACGTCGGTAATCATCCCAGGAATTATCGACATTTATTGACATTTTAAACGACGGTAAACGTCGATAAATTCCCAGGATTTTACCGACGTGTAGCGACTTTGAACACGTCGCTAATCCACCGACGACACGACGGTAATCGTCGGTAAATTTTCTGATGCGTAGCGACGTTAAACACGTCGCTAATCCATCAACGACACGATGGTAGATGTCGGTAATATACCGACGTATATATACGTCGGTACACGTCGGTACTAGCGACATTTGGCGACGTTTTGAAGATCAGCGACTTATATTTCCGCGACAAGCCCAAAACGTCGGTAATTTCGTCACTAAATATTTTTAGCGACGAAATTTGTCATTTTAGCGACGTCTTTAGGCGTCGCTAAAACGACTTATTCTGGTAGTGGCAATACTCGAAGTCTCTCCTTGGTAGAATCTTTATGGGCATATCCGTTTCATTATCTTCTGTGTTAACTTTTTTAAGCGTCGCGTCCTTTTTCTCAAGCACATCTCGTATCCAATGATACCGAATTTCAATATATTTGGACCGACTATGAAACGTCGGGTTCTTTTTAAGATGGATTGCACTCTAGCTGTCGCAAATCAAAATATACTGCTATTACATAAGTCCCATTTCCTGCATAAATTTTTTCAACCATAGTAACTCCCTGCAAGCCTCAATTGCCGCAGCGAACTCTGTATATTTCTGTGTGTCCTAGTATATGTGGGAATGTCCTTGTCGTATCTTACATGACTCTGACACGACGTGACACCGACACATCATGAATTTTTGGAGTGTCTCTAAGTTTAACAGTAAAGCAGTAGTAAACAACAAGAGCATTGATCACTAGGAAGGAAGAATGTGAAGAGTAATCTTATTAATTATGAGAGACGCAATAGCAATAAAAGAGAAAGGCATGCATGTAAGATTACTGGCCCCCCAGTTTGAAAGCCCAGCGTCAGGATCTGCTTGGATTGAGGGGAAAAATAATTAGAGTTAAGTGGGGTTAAATGAGGGGGAGTTAAGTGAGGGGGAGTAAGTCAATATATAAAATCTTGTTTGGATTGGAGGGAGAGTTAAGTGAGGGGTATTTAATAACGCTTGCTTGGATTGGAGATTTTGAGTGAGAAGATAATTAATAAAAGTATGATAGTTACCAAAATAACCTAATTACATATGTCATAAAATTAAATTTGATTGAAGTTTTAATTATAACTTATCAAAATATTTTCACAAATTAGGAAGGTACGGAGCAACATGTTGAAAACAAAAAAAAGGAAGAAAATTTATGATATTTTATAGAACAAATGAGAGGTATTTATGACTTTTTAAACAAAACCCCACAATCACCCTCCTTAACCCTCCGATTTGGGGGGTTAAAAAATGGACAAAAGAGGGTAAAATAAACCCTCACTTAACCCTCTATAACTCTCTCTCCTAAACCCCCACCCTCAAACCAAGCATGATTTTATTTTTCCCTCACTTAACTTTCCCTCACTTAACTCCCTTAATCCTCAATCCAACCAGACCCTCAAAGTTCAAAGCTTCTTTTGGTATAGAAAGAGAAGGATTAACTTGTGATTATAACTCAAAAGTCACCCATGTTTGGACATTTAAGATATTAGAAGGACGTACTTAGGTAGGCCTAATTATCAACTTAGACTCATACGATCTTAATAAGGATATACTTTCTGTTATCATTACATAGAAAAACAAAAAGGTAAAACTTAAGCTGTTGTTGTTCTTCTTCTTCTTCTTCTTCTCTGGTTTGCTAAAAGAAAATGAAATCGAAACTTTTTTAAAAGTGAGCAGAGAGAGAGAGAGAGAGACAAGCCCATTAAGGCCCACTTGAATGAATGAATGGCTAAATGGTACTTTTACTAAATCATCACCACATTCCAAACACACACAAGTGAAGTGAAGTGAAGTGAAGTGAAGTGAAGTGAAGTGAAGTGAAGTGAAGTGAAGTGAAGTGAAGTGAAGTGAAGTGAAGTGCCAATTTTAAACAACGGTAAATGGCCACGTAATTAATACATGATAATTTATCATGTTGATACATAGACAACATAATATCGTCTCTTGTATATGTTGTTTGGTATATATTTCAAATACAAGCATTTATTATCTGTGTCATCAAATATATATATATATATATATATATATATATATATATATGTGTGTGTGTGTGTGTGTGTGTGTGTGTGTGTGTGTGTGTGTGTGTGTGTGTGTGTGTGTGTGGAATGGAGCCCCAACAAAATTAATTATTGTGCACTCTTGAATAAGGATGTTCAGATCAATAAGAACTGGAAATAATAATTTATAGTATGGATGTGACACGTAAATTTTACTATTGTACTTATTTTACTCTTTAGTCCTTTGAAAAAAAAATCAGATGCATATAATCTAACAATTTTTCATGGCATAGCTTTTAAAATTAAGAACTCTCATGAGTTACTATAGGTTTTTTTTGTTTTCAGATCCCTTGTTAGCAATCACCCGAATTAAACGCGTGTTATACGCAAATTTTTTCGTATTTTACATAAACGTATAATACTTACGTACTTTTTAAAAATTCATATTTGTACGCGAATTTTAAGCCTGTGGCGTTTTAAACGCGTACCGTACGAATTTTTAAAATTTTGAGAAAATTTGAGTGGCACCCCACTTTTTTTACGCTTATTTAAGGTACACCCCACAAGTTTACATGAATGTATGACACCCCCCCAATTTTGACGGTTTTCGTCTAAAACGAACGGTCAAAATTTTTCTTTGACGAAAATGCCCTTGTCTTCTTTTGTGTCCTCCCTCCCCGTCACACGTGGATGTCCCCCCTCCCCCGTCGTGCTCGGTCCCCCTCCACGGCGTCGCCGCACTCCCCCCTCCCCAACCTCGCCGCACCACCCCCCTAGCCACCACCACCACCACCACCACCAACATCCTTTCTTATTATGCCGAAGAAGAGGGTCACTACCAAAATAAGTCATATCAGCTACGTATTTAGCGACTCCATGTTAGAACGTCGCTAATTTTGGGGGGTTTAGCGACGTTTATCTCAGACGTCGCTGGTTGTCGCCAACGGCGACTGTAAGCCCCCTGAATTTCAGGTTTATTTTTATTTTTCTGAATAAATTATTTTCGATAAGTGTTTTATTATTTAATTATTTTTGATCATTAATGTACATTTCCATGACTTTGACTTCTGGAGCGTCAGGGATACCAATCTCTGTAAACTCTCTTCTCGAGTTTTGAAGTAGACAAGATTATCTTCGTTTTGATATATCATGTCCCACTTGAACTCGTTCCCTTGTGCTCTTTTTGTATCGCGCAACTTCGGGCCAACTTAGACCAATTAATCGTTGAATAATTATTCCCACTTTTATCTTTGATCATCGTTTGTACGTCACCGTGACTTTTAATTTAGGAGCACGAGACCAGTCGTTTTCTCAGAACCAATTTCTCATAAATAATCTACTCGAGACGCTCTTCACCCATGACCTTCGTGTCCCACTCAGACACTCCATTTTGTGCTTCATTTTCTTCGCACAACTTCCGGGTCAATTTAGGCCGATTTATTATCTACCGTAAAACCTGATTTATTTTTCAATTTAATTTCGGGACCCGATATCGACCCAACCTAGTCACCCCAAAGTATGGACGTGGCCCACATGAAGCCTACTACCCGCATGACGCTTGTGTCCCATTTACTGGAGTCCCCGTATATTATTTATTTACCCGTGATTATAAATATCCATTTTTAATTTAATTATTGCACCCGGTCCGATTTTGACCCGACTCGGCTCGACTGAACCCGAACCCAAGCTCCAGGTTGCCCTCTCATGACTGTCCAAATACCCCACATAATTTTCCTATTTTTCCTATTTTAAAAAATATCTATTTTCCTCTCTCTACTTTACAAATAACTATATATATATATATATATATATATATATATATATATATATATATATATATATATATATATATATATATATATATATATATATATATATATATATATATATATATATATATATTAACTATATATATATATATATACATATATATATATGTAAACACTCTCTCTCTCTCTCTTCTATTATTTACTACACACCACCTCACCCCCCTCCCATCACCATACCAGCAAGAGAACACCCCCCTATTCATAACCGACCTACTCTCTCTCTATTCCCTCCCTCTAAATATCAACTCTCTCTCACTCTCTTTATATTATTACATACACACACATAATAACACTCACTCTCCCTCTCTCAACACACACCACCACCACTCCCAGCCCCATGCCGAACTTCTCTCCTCCTCCCGAGCTCCTCCCTCTCCTCCTTCCGAGCTCCACCCTCTCCTCCTCCTACACCATCATCATCATCTACAACACTACCACTACAACTAAACACCACCACCACCTTCACCATCCCCTCCACCACCACTACACCGCCGCGGCCACCCCCGTCGGAGACCGCAGCCACCACCGCACCCCGCCGACACATGCGCGCGTGCGCCATGCAACATCACAGCAGCAGCTGCAACAATAGTGCGGCAGCAGCGGCGCATGAACGGCAGCAGCGGCCGCGCCACCGCGCGCCGACGATGGCCGCGCGGTCAACCACCGCCACCCCGGTGACCCCCCCGTCCAGCAACCTCCGGCGGACCCCCATGGGCCACCGCCTCCCTCCCCGGTGCGATGTATAGTCGATTCGTGCGTTTCGCACGAGATCCCGTCGGCGCGCGCGAGTTTGGAACTCAGAATTCGTGCTCCGTCGCAACAAGTTCGTGCGTGTTTTTCGGGAGATCCGACGTTGGATCGACGATCTCTTTGCTCCGTCGCAATCTCCGTATATCCATCTTCACTCCCCTCAATTTTCGTCCGTTAATTTTATCGTTTGATACCTCAAAACTGGCCACCAAATTGACGTTTTAAATTGAACTATTTTTGGACAGTTTTGTGGAGCCGACTTCGTCAGCTCGTAACTCCGCTGTTGCAGCTCCGGTTGGCGCGCTACCAGTTCCTGTGCGTAGCTGGTATAACCATCTTCATATCTCCTTTAGGTTTCGTTTCATTATAAGCACGTTAGGTTAGTCGAATTCGACGCCAAAGTTGGCCGTCCGAATTCTTTAATTTACACTTATAAAATTCCATTTTTGAACCCGGGACTCCGGATTCAATTTCTGACACCACCAGTAGACTCGTGGCATCGTTATGGCATGTTTTCATATAAAGTTTGCTTGATTTGGAGAACGTGGACCCTGGCTCGCATTTCGGTGCAAAGCGAGTCCCACTTTTCGAGTCAACGGGTCACTTTGAGATCGGCTCATCGGAATCCAATTTTGGATATACCGTTGAGTTCGTATCGTCATTCTGGACTCGCTGACATATAATTTGCTGAGTTTTGAAGATATTTGCTCTGGCACGCATTTCGGTGCAAACTGGATACCAAGTGTCCGCGTCAACGTATCATTTTGAGATCGGCACATCGAAATCCTATTTCGGACATACCGTTGGGTTCGTATCATCATTTTGGATTCATGGACATATAATTTGCTAGGTTTTGTAAACTTCTATCCCGACACATTTTTTGGTGCAAAGTGTGTCCAACGGCGGACATCATTTTGACCCAAAATTACCGTTTTGCTCCTGTGTCCAAATTGGACTTATGGGTAGGCTATTCTAGCTAATTTGACCGTTTTGGACACATTGGTGATATTTATTTTATCATCCGACAACATCTGTAGATTTTGATTATGTATTATCCTTAATTTGTAATTAATTATTTTTCTAAAAATTGTTACTTTCTGTTTTTGAATTTTTATATATATTTTAATTTCTGTAAAAATCTGGGAAAAATTGTATTTAAATATTATGTTAATTTAGCTAATTTATTATAATTTTTTTAGCATTTATTAAGTACTTTTGGTATTTTATAAAAATGGGAAAACAAAACTTATTTTCAGGATACATGTGTTTACTGATTTTTAATAAATATTTATGAGGGTTTAAAAATCCAAGAAAAATTAGTATAAATTTCTATAATTAACAAGGATCATTTTGGTACTTTATTTTATATATAATTGAGCTTTTTGTCTATCTCAAAAATTATTGTAACTTAGTGTACAGTTTGATTTATTTATTAAATAATTACGACTTTCAATATTTTGTGTTGTTTTGAGTTATAGGCGTATTGGACCTCACCCCGCACTAGTGTAAAGACCCTAGAGAATTAGTTTGGATATAGTGGCACTCCACATTAGACTTTTATGCTAGGTCCCCACTTGGCTAGTATCCAGTTAGGAGTCGTGTCACACCACTAGTGTAATATTGAACATAGCTTAGAACTGAGTTTGTATATCATTATTGACAGGATACCGGACATCTATATCTTCGTACTAGTATTCTTGTTTTGCTCGAGGCAAGTACATCTACAAACTCATTTACTGTCTTTTAATGCTAGAACATGTATTAACCATGTTAAAATATTGATCCTTGAGGTAGCAAGTTATGTCTTCACATGTTGTATCACTTTCAGTACCGACCATGCTTAGAACAGTTATCATATCTTCACATGCTTCTTACTGGTTCCCCGTACATGTTTCACTATGCTTATATCTGCTCTGAGTATTCACATGTTTTATACTGCTCCCAGTACCTGCCATGCTTATACTGCTCCCAGTATCTCCCATATGTTTTACTGTTCTCGTATCTCTCACATGTTAGAATATGGGTTATGGGAAAACTGATAGTAGAGTACGTGATCATGCCCCCTTTATCGTACCGAGCAAAGTTTTATTCTATATGATACTGCGCCGTAGGCCATTATCCAGCATTTCTGTACGGAGGTACACCTATGCCTGTACACTTGTACGTATGTATATTTCATTTACATGTGCCCCTGCACATTGTACACCTATTGATGATCACGTACCTGCTACAGTTTTAAATATTATATATACATCTGTCTCTATGACATATGTATCCTTGCCATGATAGACTATGAGATATGCCATGTTCCCTGTGTTACTATGATATTGTGATCCCAGTTGTACCATGAGGCCATATTTCCAGTATTTTCTGTTTTATAGACTTATCACACCATGTTTCTTGTTGTACATCTCTTTCATTATATATTCAGTACTTTAGTTGTAGAGGTTGTACTTGCTCCCGTCCTGACAGGATAACGTTGTAGGTATACTTTTCGATGAGGAAATGCTATGTGTTACATATTATGACACTGATTTTGAGGGCCTGGCCTTTGCTCCAGTAGAGGCCCTAGCGGGGAACCTTGCTTAGTTATCTTTCTTGTGTTTTGAGACTTAGACTTTGTCTGTACTTATATTTGGATACTGGACTTTGTCTCCAGTTAGATACTTATAAAGTGTATTATTTAAGTCTGTGCTTATGTTACCTTCGCTTATAGATGCTGTGTTGTAATGAACTTTAAATATAATTTTAGAACTGTTAGCTGCTTAGATCCTTTATTGTCTATTCTTAGAATAGCTTACTACGCTTTGAACAAGCGTAGGCTGGACATGGCTCGGCCCGGCCAAACAATTTGGGTAACGGATCGTGACAGCGACTAATAGCGACGTCTAGTGGCTACAATTTGTTAAATGGGAACCTGCGTCGCAAGTTCGTCGGTACACGTCGCGGATTTAGCGACGTGTAGCGACGCATTTTAAGCAGCGTCGCCGCTTATTAAATATCAGCGACGGTTAGCGACGTCCTAAAAGGACGTCGCTAATCGTTTCATATAGCCGGCAAGGGTTTCCTTTTCGATCATTCACAAATTTTTCCCCCCAATTTTTCGCGTGCTCCTCC
This sequence comes from Iris pallida, assembly GCA_029216955.1. NCBI lineage: Eukaryota > Viridiplantae > Streptophyta > Magnoliopsida > Asparagales > Iridaceae > Iris > Iris pallida. Next base: position 5,733,470 of record JANAVB010029220.1, read on the forward strand.
TCCGCGACGCTCCTCCGGCGATTTCCCTCCTCCGGCCTCCTCCTTCGCGGCGCTCCTCCGGCGATCTCCCTCCTCCGGTCTCCTCCTTCTCCTCCTCCTCATTCCTCAGGTAGCTCCTCCTTCTCCTTCTCCTCCTTCCTCAGGTAGCTCTTCCCCACTTTCTCCTCGTTTTCTAGCTCTCTCTCTCGCTTCTAGTTCGTGTCCACGAGAGCGTGGACTCGCTGCGGGGGACACGAGACTCACAGTGGACTCGCTGCGGGGGACACGAGACTCACAGTGGACTCGCTGCGGGAGACACGAGAGCGTGGACTCGCTTCTAGTTCGTGTGACACCTATTTTGTTGGTTTGGACACGTCGTGTCCCACTGTGTGGACACAAGACTCACAGTGGACTCGCTGCGGGGGACACGAGAGCGTGGACTCACTTCTAGTTCGTGTGACACCTATTTTGTTGGTTTGGACACGTCGTGTCTTACTGTGTGGACACGAGACTCACAGTGTGACACCTATATACTGATACTGGGAGTTTTTTGGGCATATCAACTGTCAATTTGATGTTTTGCTTGGATTCGAATTCTAATTTAGGGTTCGAGCCCTTTTTACTGATACTGGGAGTTTTTTGGGCATTTTCAGGATTTTGAAATGATGAATAAATTGACTAATAATTATTATCGAGCCCTATAAAATTTCAGCTATGTCACGAAGGATGGATACTAATCCTGTGAATGAGTTTTCTCCTAAGTATTCTCGACAGTTGAGTATGATTTAGTTCACTGACATTACTGAAATATGGAATGATTAGTGTAGGGTATATTGGTCAGGTTTTGGCAGAGTTGGGATATGATAGTATGCATGTTACAATTAACAAGGAATAATGTTGACACCAAATATTGCACGACAGGTTACTTGAGTAACCTGGAATGTTTTACCTACTGAAACAAATGGTTTGGGCAAGGATGTGTATAGGTTTGTCATCAGATGGTATGGGATTTTGCCTGCCAAGTTCTGAACAGCAGTCCAGGCTGCCTGCTTAGTTGAAAGTCTTAATTAGACTTTATGTTCAGTACCCTTGGACTGAATTAAGTTGACCTGAATACCATATTTTAAATCTTAAATCTACGGTACGACATCGTGATCAGGACATAGTCCCTGCAGCCATTCGACTGGCGAGGCAGAAACTATGTAGCCGTAGATAAAGTTGACTGTCCTCCGACCCTCATTCCTTGGCAATGATGATACGACAACCTATCACTATATCTTATATAGTAGTAGATGATGTCTTAGTATTACATTATGTGAGTTCATCTTGATTCTGTTACATTCTTCAGATACTAGATACGATAAGAACATATACTACACCATATGTACAGAACATAGATGATTCACACTAATGTATGCTAGAATGAATCTTGGGTTGTGTTCTGAGCCATCCATTCTCATACTTGGCAGAAAATCAAATTTTTTGTACTTTATCTGCTTTCGAAAATGTACTCAAATTATATGATGGTTCCTTTAGTTAGCTTGCTTATGTTATAATTATATTATTTGTGAATATCGATCTTACCAGATGGCACCCATGACCCGAGGAGCGGCATGTCGTTTGAGGAAAACAGTGAATGCTGAGGTGGCTCCTCCTACAGTTAAGGAGGAAGTGGCACCGGTTGCTAGTGAGACCGGGAGTTCTATTCATCCAGCACCGGTAGCTAGTGAGACCGGGAGTTCTATTCGTGCAGCACTTGCAAGGGACGACATCTCTCCTCACGCCAAAGATCTCGCTTTTTCGAGGTGGTTGCGTGATCGTATCACTGAGCGTTTGCGTGAGCTGCGTGGTTCTCATTAGCTATTAGTGCTTATTTGTATTGGACTATTTGTATTGGGTTGTTTTTGTATTAGACTATTTGTATTGGACTACATATATGAATTAGTACTGTGTCAATCTCTGGATTGTATTGGACTACGACATGGTGATCAGGACATAGTCCCTGCAGCCATTCGACTGGCGAGGCAAAAACTATGTATCCGTAGATGAAGTTGACTGTCCTACGACCCTCATCCCTCGGCAATGATGATACGACAACCAACCAGAGAGGATACTCTGAGAGATTGTCATGTCCCGCTCCCGAAGGAGCGATCGTCCTCGCTAAGGCGTGATGCCGCACAAGCCTAGATTGCGCTTGTGCAAGGCAGGTTCCATAACGGCCGATTACAGCGGCGGCGACGGGGTCGTCGCACAGAAGTCCCAAGCAGATACATTGAATATGCAGCAAAAATTTGAAACAAGAACACATGAACACAAGTCATTCAAAAGAAGCTTTTTTATTGATATTGAATACAAGATTACATTTGTGGGCGCAAGACCAAATTACAAGTCTCTCGTGCTCACTTTTCTCTCATTTACAATTCACTCTGCTCTCTCTCATCTCTCGATACAATTGCTTGAGCTAGCAGAAGTTTCGGAAGGCGATGTCCATACATTATGTCCTGTATAAGTCTTCAATCAATACGGCCGTACGCTTCGAATTGCTAAGGAACTCCGTGCCTCGACGCATCCAAGCGAGCTCTGCGCCATGAGCTTCTACATGTGCCTGCACATGAACACTGTGTGGGTGTCAGTACTCAACTGTACTGGTGGAGTGAGCGTCTCGCCCACCCATACATAACCGGCACGTTTATTTACTTTTTACAGCTTAAGTCCCTTTCGATTGTCTTTCTAGTCTGGCCTTATGATCAGTTTTAAGACTTGACGTCTAACCAACTCGACGTGCAACGACATAGTCGTGCTACAATACCAACGTGTATTTCGATCGAGGCAGTGCCTCATCGTAGATGAACTTGACCCAACTTGAACTCGGGACGACAGGGTCGTGCCATACTCTATTTGGGACCTTAACGTATTCAAGACTGTACTTTGTCGAGGAGCAATTTATGTGGACTCGGCCGTGCCAAGACTTTCACTTAAACTCAAGTTCTCTAGGCCAATTCTCGTGCCAACAATTCAAATGTCAAAGACGACAACGGGACGACTCGTGCAGGTCGTGCCTCTAGACCTTGCTTAGACTTGTTCGTGCTTCAAGATTGAGGCCGCGCCTCACAACATATCAAGACTTATCATGCTACCGCCTTGCGGCCTTCCTGATCGACTCATTTGCTATCTTAGACAAGACTTGTGAAACATAGTGTTGATTCTATGAATATCCCGATGCCATCTATCGTGCTAAGCACGGTGCCTATGCTGCAGCCCATTCTTAGGCCCAGACCTTGTGTTACCGACTAGACCTGCATTCAAGCTCTAGACCCAAATCCAAAGGCATACACGCGGTGTGCCGCTATCTGCCGACACATCTACATGAGTGGTCACTAGCAATGTCAAGCTATCTTAGATCTTTGGCTCACGGTGACCCCTTCGCATGGAGGTGCGAGCCCCATCGAATGGTCCCGTGGCGTATACCGTAACGGTTCACTTCTAACGAGTCGCACCGTCGTTGAAGGCCGTACGGTATCTGCCTTTCCTTCCTAGGCCGACTCGATCCCGGCGCCCCGGTGATCGGTCGAGGGATTCCTCTTGCGCGCAAGTTGTCCAATGACCATGCAAGACTCAACACGATCTATCCAATCCTTCCTTATTCATGACCATGCTTCCCTTCTTTCTATCGAGACTTAACGAGACTCCCAAGCCGCGAGACCGATCTCGTGTACGGGACATATCAAGACTTAGCGAGACTCCCAAGCCAGGGGACCGATCTCGTGTGCAGGACATATCATAACTTAGCGAGACTCCCAAGCCAGGGGACCGATCTCGTGTGCGGGACATATCATGACTTAGCGAGACTCCCAAGTAGCGGGACCGATCTCGGCGACAACCAGTCGCGTGGACTTTCTTTGTTCGTGACAAGCTTTTTACTAAACCGACCGTAACTCGTGCCTTAGACAGGCCTGTTTCTATAGGCGACGCTAACGCTCAAGTCATATACTTATACGACGAGCCTTATTCTCAAGGGACTACACGACTTGACAACCACAGATAGAGCGGGACAGTGCTAGAAATGGCTTCGATAGCCCAACACAACACTTGTCTTAACTTATTAGACAACGACTCGACGAGCAAGGGCTACGCCGAGCTCCGCGTCGAGGGAACGTGCTATGCACGGGGTCGACTTAAACCACCAAGTTCTCGGGTGCCTAGACTTAAGTCAACAAGCCGTGCAAGACGACTTAACTTGCGGGACGTACGAAGGCTATGCCAAGCCTTGCGGGACAGGACCATGCATGCTTTATTAAGCATTCATGCAGGCGACGCCTATGACTTAGGCTGATTCGAGTGTTGGGGCAAACGACGGGACCGTGCATGCTTTACCAAGCATTCACGCAGGCGACGCCTAGGACTTAGGCTATTTCAAGTATCGGGGCAACTTAACTTAAGCCAGCTTCCTTCTCCCAAGCCACGGGATCGAAGGATCGAGTGTCATTTGAAAGCACGCTGAGCCGACTACTATGAAAACCGTGGGACCATTTTCCATGTTCTAAGACATTCCGACCCGACGGGATTATTCCCTTAGCTATGTTGGTGCGTAGCTTTTAAATTAGCCTACCAGTGCAAGTTGAAAACATGCGCATTATTAAGTGAAGGCTAAGATGAGGCAAGTTCACCGAAACTACCCCACCTGTGCGAGGAGTCGCCTCGGACGAGCGAGCCTTTGAGCAGCCGTTGCAAGGCTAAGTTCCAACGCCGTCGGCGTTTCGATTCCTCCGATTGCCTTTGCGGGACGGGGCACTACAACATACACCACTCAGAACAAGTCTCGTCCTCGAGACTTTCCTGAAGGCAAGCCATCCTACCATTTCTATAGCCAAGACTTAATCGAGCACACTCCGCCTATGCGTTTCCTCAATTACGAGCCACGCTTGTACTATTATCAATTCTTTCGTTAACATGATTTCAAGATCTCGACACTCTCCCCTTTTCAAGCCTTGCTTGAACTCATCGTATCACTTGGCTGGATCGTACACGCATTCCAAGCGTCCCCAAAATACATGCATTCAGCCAAGCCGTATGATAGAGAATTTGTCATTCTCACTCGAGTCGTATCGTACACATACCCAGGCGTCCCTGAAATATATGCATGTCAGTCGAGTCTCATGAGCAGGGTTTCCTATTCGTGATTCACACTATCCATTATGCCAATCCTCAAGATTAATCTTTTGATTGCTAACACTTGTAACAGGGCGTCTCGCCTAACCGCTAAGCCAATCTTTTCAAGGCTAAGTCAATGTCAGGATTGGAATCATAGTTCCCCAACAATAATGCCAACACTGACCCCAATCCTAGGGTCAAACCAGAGTCGGTAGTACGGGTTTTCTACCCGAGCTCGTGTCACTCAGATTTCTAAACATCGAGCACGATCACATATTCGCATCAATGTATTCGTTGCGCGTATTCGAATCCATTCAAATCACCACTTCTAACCAATTCATGTATTCGTTCACGAGGTCGTCTAGCTTTGACAATACGTTGTGCCCCAATCTCACGCGAGTCCGATTATCCACGGCGGTTCATGAATCACCATGCAACGCTCCTCGCGGAATAATTATTCTCATCGGAGCGTAACTCTTGTTTGAGTTGAGACTAACTCATTCTCGATACGCGGATTGGACCTACTCAATCCTCAAGTTCAATTCTTCAAGCACACAAATTCATTTTCGAGTCACCTTCGCGTCAAACCACAAGTCGAAGCAATCAGATTGCCATGCCATTCTAGTTCAATCACCCCCGCTGTATGAATCACCATACCAGCGCTCACGCAGAGTGATCGCCCTAATCGGCGCGACGCATATACGAGGCAGGAGTTGCGCTCGCATAAGATAAGAATGTCGATGTTGTGGTTATCGACGAAGTAAATCCCAACATTTCATTTTCATCCAAGCCAAGATTTCAATTTGATAGTCCGACCGTCATTCATTCAACTAGAAAATCCTCGAGCCAAGTTTTATCCTTTCTTCGACACGTTTCAGTATCCCAAGTATAGCATCCGTCGGAGCAATAACATTTGTACGATCGTTATTAGCCGAGTCAGAGTACCCCCGAGTTATCGCATATCGATCTTTGATACGCCTCAATACCATCGACGATATGCGTAACCTGACGATCTTCCTTTGCAACCAATTTCGAATCGTACGTTGATGCTATTGTCCGAGTTGGATATTCCATAATTTTCTCGATATTCAAGGTCAAGTTCGATCGCTATTCCTCAAGCTCGTTTCAAGATCGTCGTTCGAAACTCAAGTCACCTTTCATTGAATCAATCCGAAATCGTACGCATGATCCTCTAAGTTTCCTCGATCAAGACATTCACTTGTATTCATCATTCTGAATCATTTTCTAACTCGCGTTGCACATTGACAAGTTGTCCGAACGATATCTCGTTCGGGACATTCGGAGTCACGACCAAATAAGCGTGACGCATTCTAAGGCTTTGCGCGATCGCATCGCCTCGTCGACATACTCGTAATCCTCAATATTTGCTCGAATGATTTCCAAGACAAACCATACACCACTCAGATTCGAGCCATCCGATCTAGTCCTCGATCATGTTCACATCATTCGCTAAGACATCTTTCAGATTCATTCGACAAATCTCTAGCGTAATTGCTCACGTCGTATCGACGCACTAAGTTGTTCGTACTATTTCCTCAAAATCAAAGTCGATCTTCCGTGCACGCCTAAGCGTTAACTCGATAGCGTTCCTATCGATAGACACTCTAAGTGTAGCTTCGTTCCCAACCGAGCGATACTTGATATCACTCTTAATTTGTTTGCACCAATAAGTTGAGGTGCGCGATACGCGACGCAACTTAGCCAAAAGACCGTACGCATGGCTATCCCGTGCGGACTATATTCGAGTTTGCACGCTCAATTGCTAGGGTCAACGCATGACTAGTTAGGCACGCACGTGACATGTTGACTTAGCATGTGTTCTCTACCGAGTCAAGTTTAACATCGTTCGTCACAAAGGCCGTTGCCTATCGATGCGTTCGATTGAACACCTGTACGAGCTTTTGAAAATATTTAGACTTATTGTATGGACATGCCGAGGGACATTCGAGAGAGAGCGCGTACTTCTTTATCAACGACGAGCTTTCAAAACTGAGAATTTCAACGTGAAGTCCAAGGACGTAAAGCCGTGCTCTGATACCATTATGTCACGCCCCGCTCCCGTAGGAGCGATCGTCCTCGCTAAGGCATGATGCCGCACGAGCCTAGATTGCGCTCGTGCAAGGCAGGTTCCATAACGGTCGATTACAGCGGCGGCGACGGGGTCGTCGCACAGAAGTCCCAAGCAGATACATTGAATATGCAGCAGAAATTTGAAACAAGAACACATGAACACAAGTCATTCAAAAGAAGCTCTTTTGTTGATATTGAATACAAGATTACATTTGTGGGCGCAAGGCCAAATTATAAGTCTCTCGTGCTCACTTTTCTCTCATTTACAATTCACTCTGCTCTCTCTCATCTCTCGATACAATTGCTTGAGCCAGCGAAAGCTTCGGAAGACGATGTCCATACATTATGTCCTGTATAAGTCTTCAATCAACACGGCCGCACGCTTCGAATCGCCAAGGAACTCCGTGCCTCGACGCATCCAAGCGAGCTCCGTGCCACGAGCTTCTACATGTGCCTGCACATGAACACTGTGTGGGTGTCAGTACTCAACTGTACTGGTGGAGTGAGCTTCTCGCCCATCCATACATAACCGACACGTTCATTTACTTTGTGCAGCTTAAGTCCCTTTTGATTGTCTTTCTAGTCTGGTCTTAGGATCAGTTTTAAGACTTGACGTTTAACCAACTCGACGTGCAACGACATGGTCGTGCTACAATACCAACGTGTATTTCGATCGAGGCAGTGCCTCATCGTAGATGAACTTGACCCAACTTGAACTCGGGACGGCAGGGTCGTGCCATACTCTATTCGGGACCTTAACGTATTCAAGCTGTGCTTTGACGAGGAGCAATTTATGTGGACTCGGCCGTGCCAAGACTTTCACTTAAACTCAAGTTCACTAGGCCAATTCTCGTGCCAACAATTCAAATGTCAAAGACGACAATGGGACGACTCATACAGGTCGTGCCTCTAGACCTTGCTTAGACTTGTTCGTGCTTCAAGATTGAGGCCGCACCTCGCAACATATCAAGACTTATCATGCTACCGCCTTGCGGCCTTCCTGATCGACTCATTTGCTATCTTAGACAAGACTTGTGAAACATAGTGTTGATTCTATGAATATTCTGATGCCATCTATCGTACTAAGCACAGTGTCTATGCTGCAGCCCATTCTTAGGCCCAGACCTTGTGTTACCGACTAGACCAGCATTCAAGCTCTAGACCCAAATCCAAAGGCATACACGCGGTGTACCGCTATCTGCCGACACAGCCAACGATTCAAATGTCAAAGACGACAACGGGACGACTCGTGCTGGTCGTGCCTCTAGACCTTACTTAGACTTGTTCGTGCTTCAAGATTGAGGCCGCACCTCGCAACATATCAAGACTTATCATGCTACCGCCTTGCAGCCTTCCTGATCGACTCATTTGCTATCTTAGACAAGACTTGTGAAACATAGTGTTGATTCTATGAATATCCCGATGCCATCTATCGTGCTAAGTACGGTGCCTATGCTGCAGCCCATTCTTAGGCCCAGACCTTGTGTTACCGACTAGACCTGCATTCAAGCTCTAGACCCAAATCCAAAGGCATATACGCGGTGTGCCGCTATCTGTCGACACATCTACATGAGTGGTCACTAGCAATGTCAAGCTATCTTAGATCTTTGGCTCACGGTGACCCCTTCGCATGGAGGTACGAGCCCCATCGAATGGTCCCGTGGTGTATACCGTAACAGTTCACTTCTAACGAGTCGCACCGTCGTTGAAGGCCGTACGGTATCTGCCTTTTTCTCCTAGGCCGACTCGATCCCGGCGCCCCGGTGATCGGTCGAGGGATTCCCCTTGCGCGCAAGTTGTCCAATGACCATGCAAGACTCAACACGATCTATCCAATCCTTCCTTATTCATGACCATGCTTTCCTTCTTTCTATCGAGACTTAACGAGACTCCCAAGCCGCGGGACCGATCTCGTGTACGGGACATATCAAGACTTAGCGAAACTCCCAAGCCAGGGGACCGATCTCGTGTGCTGGACATATCATAACTTAGCGAGACTCCCAAGCCAGGGGACCGATCTCGTGTGCGGGACATATCATGACTTAGCGAGACTCCCAAGTAGCGGGACCGATCTTGGCGACAACCAGTCGCGTGGACTTCCTTTGTTCGTAACAAGCTTTTCACTAAACCGACCGTAACTCGTACCTTAGACAGGCCTATTTCTATAGGCGACGCTAACGCTCAAGTCATATACTTATACGACGAGCCTTGTTCTCAAGGGACTACACGACTTGACAACCGCAGATAGAGCGGGACAGTGCTAGAAATGGCTTCGATAGCCCAACGCAACACTTGTCTTAACTTATTAGACAACGACTCGACGAGCAAGGGCTACGCCGAGCTCCGCGTCGAGGGAACGTGCTATGCACGGGGTCGACTTAAACCACCAAGTTCTCGGGTGCCTAGACTTAAGTCAACAAGCCGTGCAAGACAACTTAACTTGCGGGACGTGCGAAGGCTATGCCAAGCCTTGCGGGACAGGACCGTGCATGCTTTATTAAGCATTCATGCAGGCGACGCCTATGACTTAGGCTGATTCGAGTGTTGGGGCAAACGACGGGACCGTGCATGCTTTACCAAGCATTCACGCAGGCGACGCCTAGGACTTAGGCTATTTCAAGTGTCGGGGCAACTTAACTTAAGCCAGCTTCCTTCTCCCAAGCCACGGGATCGAAGGATCGAGTGTCATTTGAAAACACGCTGAGCCGACTTCTATGAAAACCGTGGGACCATTTTTTATGTTCTAAGACATTCCGACCCGACGGGATTATTTCCTTAGCTATGTTGGTACATAGCTTTTAAATTAGCCTACCAGTGCAAGTTGAAAACATGCGCATTATTAAGTGAAGGCTAAGATGAGGCAAGTTCACCGAAACTACCCCATCTGTGCGAGGAGTCGCCTCGGACGAGCGAGCCTTTGAGCAGCCGTTGCAAGGCTAAGTTCCAACGCCGTTGGTGTTTCAATTCCTCCGATTGACTTTGCGGGACGGGGAACTACAGAGATCCATCTGAGTAGGACGTATACTCTGAGAGATCACCTTTACAAGAATGATATCAGTAGTGGGATTGAGTGTTGGAGGAGATATTATCAGAGTATACGTCCTACTCAGATGGGTCTCTCACCGTTACTATTTTTTCTGACAGCATGGTGGATGTGCTCCGTCAACAGATTCTTGCTCCGAGCCAAAACTTTGTCCCGGAGCTCAAGTAGACATCCTTCGTGTAGAGCTCGAGTGAGAGGTTCCTTACAGCATGGTGGTCTCCTTCTCCTCCGACTCTACACTTGAGGTGGATATCATATTTTGGTTTCTGTATTTTGGCTCCAGCTCCATTTGTATTAATCAACGGTACGACATGGTGATCAGGACATAGTCCCTGCAGCCATTCGACTGGCGAGGCAGAAACTATGTAGCCATAGATAAAGTTGACTGTCCTCCGACCCTCATCCCTCGGCAATGATGATACGACAACCTATCACTATATCTTATATAGTAGTAGATGATGTCTTAGTATTATATTATGTGAGTTCATCTTGATTCTGTTACATTCTTCAGATACTAGATACGATAAGAACATATACTACACCATATGTACAGAACATAGATGATTCACACTAATGTATGCTAGAATGAATCCTGGGTTATGTTCTGAGCCATCCGTGCTGCCTTTCTCTTCGACGTCGTCGGCCTCACTTCATCTGCCCCCTTTCCTGTCCCTCTCGTTATGTCGCGAACCTCTTCCTCTATGCCATCAAAATCAGAATCCTTGACTCCCTTTCGCTTCTTGGATATTGACCCAGCTTCCAATCTCTCATTTCCCTCTGGGTCCACTCTACTCCCAATCTCTTCCTCTTTTATACACGGATCTACAGAATCAATGCCATCCAAGGAAGACAAAACTGAATCAGCATGGTCTTTCGGATCGTCCTCATCAAGGCATAACGGGCTGCTCAGCGTGCCCAGCTTCTTCAACTTCTCGCTGGCTGCAGAGTCAAAATGGGAATGGGTCCTCTTTGCCGGCCCGGAGCTCTGACTCGCACTCGTCGCCTCGCTACCGGTTTTCTCTCCTCCTCTGACACGGGTCATAAGAAAAGAAATTTCGTACCTCTTCTTCACATAAACATCATTGTCGTCTTGTACTCGAGCCTCCTCGTCTGTGACGCTATCCAACTTCTCGGTGCCTACATTGTCACTCGAATCTCCCCTTCGACTCGTATCGTCCTCTTCTTCACCTGTCTTTTCGCTTCCTGTAATCATCTGCTATCACCGCCGTCTCATTCGACTCCTTCTCCGATGACTCCGAGGAGGAGGAGGAGGAGGAGAAGGAGGAGGAAGACTCGGAGAAGGAGTCGAATGAGTCGGCGGTGATAGCAGATGATTGCAAGACAGGGAGCGAAAAGACAGGCAAATAAGAGGACGATACGAGTCGAAAGAGAGATTCGAGTGACAATGTAGGCACCGAGAAGTTGGATAGCGTCACAGACGAGGAGGCTCGAGTACAAGGCGGCAATGATGTTTATGTGAAGAAGAGGTACGAAATTTCTTTTCTTATGACCCGCGTCAGAGGAGGAGAGAAAACCGGTAGCGAGGTGACGAGTGCGAGTCAGAGCTCCGGGCCGACAAAGAGGACCCGTTCCCATTTCGACTCTGCAGCTAGCGAGAAGTTGAAGAAGCTGGACACGCTGAGCAGCCCGTTATGCCTTGATGAGGACGATCCGGAAGACAATGCTGATTCAGTTTTGTCTTCCTTGGATGGCATTGATTCTGTAGAGCCGGGGGAAGTGGCTCCTCCTCGGCAATGATGATACGACAACCTATCACTATATCTTATATAGTAGTAGATGACGTTTTAGTATTACATTATGTGAGTTCATCTTGATTCTGTTACATTCTTCAAATACTACATACTAGATTCGATAAGAATATATACTACACCATATGTACAGAACATAGATGATTCACACTAATGTATGCTAGAATGAATTTTGGATTGTGTTCTGAGCCATCCGTTCTGATCAAGCATCTTCCTTCTCCTCTCCTCCACCATGGCTCTGGACCCATCTGCTCCTCCCTACTTTCATTCTTCTTATTTGACTCTCTCAGCCACATATGATATCCACCTCAAGTATAGAGTCGGGGGAGAAGAAGTGGGCAGGAAGAGGAGGGGGAACCAGCACAGCCGGCGGCATGACCCGGAGGAAGTACAGATATTTTCTTCAAATCCGTAGAAAAACTATAAGGATATATCTTTTCACAATATGTCACCTTGTCAAAGACCCTTAATGTGAAAACCATGTTACCATGGTGTCGGAAGACTAACATGTCATAATTTTCTAAGCCGTGTGTTTTGACATAATCCTCCCAACTCTTTCCTCCTATGTAGTAATCTTGCATTACTACATAGCAGGAAAGAGTTTGGAGGATTATGTCAAAACACACGGCTTAGAAAATTATGACATGTTAGTCTTCCGACACCGCGGTAACATGGTTGTCACATTAACGATCTTTGACAAGGTGATATATTGTGAAAAGATATATCCTTATAGTTCTCCTACGGATGTTGAAGAAAACCTCTATACTTCCTCCATGTTATGCCGCCGGCTGTGCTGCTTCCCCCTCCTCTTTCTGCCCACTTTTTCTTCCCCGACTCTACACTTGAGGTGGATATCATATGTGGCTGAGAGAGTCAAATAAGAAGAAGGGAAGTAGGGAGGAGCAGATGAGTCTAGAGCCATGGTGGAGGAGAGGAGAAGGAAGATGCTTGATCAGAACTTGAGGTGGAAAAGTTGTGACTTTGATAGCGTGAGAGAGGGAGAGGGTGGAAAAGTTCTTCTCCCCCGACTCTACACATGAGGTGGATATCATATTTTGGTTTCTGTATTTTGGCTCCAGCTCCATTTGCATTAATCTACGGTACGACATGGTGATCAGGACATAGTCCCTGCAGCCATTCGACTGGCGAGGCAGAAACTATGTAGCCGTAGATAAAGTTGACTGTCCTCCGACCCTCATCCCTCGATAATGATAATACGACAACCTATCACTATATCTTATATAGTAGTAGATGATGTCTTAGTATTACATTATGTGAGTTTATCTTGTCACCCCCAATTTTCAGAAACAGAGGTATTTTTGTCATTTTACATTTTTGAATATTTTTAGAATTTATTTTATTATTTATGATATTATTTTGGGGTTGAAATTTATTTTATTATTTATGATATTGTTTTGGGGTTATTTGAGTCGGGTTCGAATTTCAACTCAATCCGACTTGAAACAGGGACCCGGGGGTAGTTTGACTCTAGTGGGACCCACACACTAGTTAGGCATGGCCCACATGATATTAATTTTAGTTCACATGATAGAAATATTTTAGTTAGAGGTTAGACTAATTATTATGGATAAGGTTAGTGTGATTAGAGACTTTAGAATGACTAATTTAGCCCCAACCAATTAGCCCTTTCCTAATACTCATAGAATAGGTTAGTGGGGGCATTTTGGACCTTACCATAATAGGACAAATAGCCCCATATGGCCAGCCATTTTGGGAGAGGATGGGCTCAAGTTTATTTCATTATTCTCATCCACACTCTCTCTCTCTCTCTTGTTCTTCCCCAAATTCCTAGAGAGCAATCCCTAGCAATTTCTCCACCAAATCCTTCTATTTCGCCACCAAATCTTCTTCTTTTCTTCTCCATTCTAGCCAAGGAGGAAGCTACCCAAGTTTGGGAGGATTCGGAGCTCGTTCGTGTCCTTTTGGAATCTCTACGTGTCGGTGTCGCTCCGAAAAGGCTTTTCTTCGATTCGATCTACCGAGAGGTATAAATCCCTTCTCCTTTTTATTTCCTCATGCACATAGGTCTATTTTGAACCCATAGGAATGACCCCCATGGTTGTATCTCTATTTGTGTCCATTTCATGTCCATTTGGAGGTCATAGGAGTGTCCTTTGTGTTGTGGTTGTGTCCATGTGGAAAAACCCTAAATTTGGACACACTATGTGTTATTGTTATGTATGAATGAATTATTACATATTTAATCTCATATTTTTGTATTGGAGATGTGTTCTATAGTGTCTCATATATATATATATATTAGTGTGGAGAGTGAGTTCTTGATATATTATGTTATATACTTGTGTTCTTTTGTCTCAAACTACCCAAATCCGTCATGATTTTTATCCACGTTTTTAATTTCAGCCCTAACTTAGAAATGTCATAACTTCTAGCTCAAAGCTCGGTTTAATCTACCGTTTTTTTAAAAGAAGCGTATTGAAGTTAGCTTTCCAAAAACATATATTAATATGCCTAATTCCTTCCGTAACTCTCTGGAGAATTATTTGAGTTTCAGCTGTACGAAAGACAAACGCGTTCTCGGTGTTTTTGCGATTCCGGGAGTTTTCGGAAACGAAAACGCGATCCGTTTGAAGTTTCGGAAAGCTAACACATAGATCTATAACATACTTTAATCCTAGATTTTAATTCATGCTGAGATGGTACAGTATTGATTATTAGTAGGAGTTACTATTCGGCATATGCATTTTGTGCACCCTTGTGTGTAATATAATGTTCTATTTGATTTTAACCCATGTTAATATATATACATTATGTAATTAAATAGAGAATGCAAGCATGAGTAAATGTTTAAATAAATGATGTATAAGGTGTAAGTATCCTATCTAATGTAAGCATGTATAAGTATGGCTTGTAATGAATATGTAGGTTCCATAGTATGTAATGTATGGTGCATATAGTAGTACAAGAGAATAAATGAATGATGAATGAATGCAAGCATGAATGTAATGTAATAATAGATGTAATGTATACAATATACAAGTTAATGAGATGTAATGTTCTATGTTAACACAAATCCTATATTACCTCATGTACCCCTTACACTATGTAGACACTATCACACTTGACACTTTGTTCACTTACACTTTGACACTCTTTGATATGTATACACTATGTATGCCCATTTAACCCTCACTTGCCCCTTTGCCATGTTCACATACACACACATAGCCTCTTAAATAAGTATTTATGAATATAGTTAACTTAGCTATGTATGTATATTATATATATGTTAGCATATTGTGTTGTAATATATAAGTTTATATAACCATTTGAAATGTTATGATTATAGACCTAATGTTGAATACCAATATATGCATGTGTATATATGTGTAGACATATATAGTTTAAAGTAATAGATTACCTAGTGTATATCCAATGTGAATTCTTGCCTATTTGAGTATTGAATAATTGTATGCTATATAGAGTTGGGTGTATGTTGGCTTATATAGCCTTGTATTGATGTGTGCTTGCTAGGATAGTCTTGGTTAGGCCTAGTAAGACTTGTTGGGTTAGGACATGACCTAGTTTGACCTAGTTTGACTAGTGCAGTTGACCAGAGTTGACCAAGGGTTGACTTTGGCCTAGTTTGACCTAGATTCATGTAGAATACATTGTAGTGCTTTATATTACCCTTCTGGACATGTTGTGACTTGTGCTGTTCTAATTAGGAGCCAGACACCTCTCCTCGGACAATATATTTACCTTGGACATTCAGATATCAGGCGAGTACATTCTCTGATCGTTTCATACTTGTCACGAATTATATTCTCGCTCTAGATTACTTTTACTTGATGCTGTCACGTTATCATCACGGATTGGTACTATACGGATCTCTTCTTGGGATGTTACCCCCTTAGCGGGTGCATCGGATACTTTATGACATATGTTTCATGTACATCATGTATTCCTTGCTTCTGCGTTATTCATGTACACTCATGTTCTCTCATGTTCTTACATGTACGTTCATGTACTCTCATGTTCTTTCATGTACGCTCATGTTTCCTCATGTGTTTCTTGTATAACCAAAATATTATGTCCGTAACGTAACTTGAATAGATCCTTGTGTATTAATTGTGGGTAGGGGTGAGTATAAATGGTCATGTGATTTACCCATCATGTACACTCTGTTACTTTTCATGTTCATCATGTACAACCTAAGCCAATTATATGCCATCTCGTACTCTAAATCACTAGTCACTTACAGTTCTTACTTATCATGTATATATATTTCCAGTTATCAAATATCTCTCCTGTTTTTATGTACATCTTCTTACAGCGTTTCATGTATCTTATTCTATTGCCTGCTTTATATTTCCTGACATGATATGAACTGCATGAGATGTATTGTGCTCGCTCCTGTCCTGACTGGACCTGTTGATAAATTTTACAGATGGCCTGGGATTGCCTGCTAGCCTAGAGGAGACACAGTAGAGGTTGTTTAGATAGTTATTTCATTTTGTCGGGAGTTGTATTTACTTGTGGATTACTGTATTTGAGTTTTGAGATGTACTTCTGGGTTTATGTATCTTAGACACTTAGACTTCTATCTCCTGTATCTCTTTTGGATTTCATGTTTTATCTATCTTCCATTATGATCTACCTTAGATGTGATTGAGTTTATATTCTGCTATATCACCCTTATTCGGGAAGTATAAACTGCTTAGCCTTATGCTGTTAGATGCATGAGACCTAGGACAGCGTTCTACCGCCGACACTGCGGCGTAGGCTGGGCGTTGTTACGTTCTCGTGTCCTAACTCTAGGGTGTGGGTCGTGACACGTTTTTAGTGGTGGCCCATGCAGGTCGAGTTTATGTAGTGGTATTCGAACTTGAGTACCACTACAGCCTGCAGTAGAAATATGATATATTTTTGAAGGTACTCAATCACAGTTAGGAACCCTTGAGAGATTCCTGGGACGACGCTTGAGAATCTTATTTTAACTTCGATTTGAAAACTCTTTTTCCTTTGATTGATTTATTTTTACTTTCTGTTGTTAAATTTGATTTTGATGGATTTTGGTTGAATTTGAGTTTGTATTCATTGATTTTGATGGATGATTGTCGAATTTTGAATCTTGATGATAGCTGTTGCATCCGAGTTTGTATTTTGATGTATTTTTGTTCATTTTGAATTTTGAAGTTCGTTGATAAATTTGATTTGATTTATGGGCATTCATTGTTGATTTAATTTAATTTTTGACATGATGAAATTATATGGGCTAGGTCATCTATGTTATGGAATCTAGTCTTCTATAGTCACATTAGCCATCATGGTGAGGACATATAGTCTGACTTTGGATATATTTCTCGGGTGTGGGAATTTAAGGTTTTCGCAGCCAAGCTAGCGGCATCGCGAAAATGTTAAATACCATGATTCTAGAGGTATGTGCATAAGTCAAGGACTCTGTGATTATCGTAGCCTTGCTTACTAGTATGACGAGGATTTAGAGTACCATGATTTTGGATAGACGCACATGATTATCAGATTGTACCTTAAATATTTTCGAACATGTTTTTGCTACTTTTGTTTCAGTCCTTCAAAAAAAATTATTATTAATTGGTTTGTTTTGTTTAGTTTCTAATTATTTAACTTAGGAGTAGCTTGTGTAACTTCTTGCTATGAGATTCTATATAATATAATAAATTGATGATTTTGCTAGACCTTATCTTGGATTTGATATTTTAGCACTGGGTTTCAAAATAGCTCCTTCTTTAAACAGATAAGCAGAACAAATTTTATTGTTATTTCCTTCTTGCTATTATTCTCACATTAAATAATAATAATAAAACTGTCTTGATTACGTCAATCACCTGCTTGCAATCTTGGTAGGAATCTAAATGTTAGTCTTAACGTAGAATTAATTTTTATATTGGGACATGAGAATATATATATGAATATATATAGTGGACACTTTTCTGACACGTATGCATGCTACACTTTGATTCCACCTAGCTAAATACATATTAATATGTCGTTAATGTTTAAATTTTCAAAACCCCAATATTTCTGGTTTTATGCTTTTCTAGTTTAAATTCGTAATTCAAATACAGATTTCATGTTATTAGTTATGTCTACATCACTGCACATGTATGCTATACGTAGGGTTTCAATTCAAAAAATTTGGTTGAGTTTTGTGTTGAAATTGTCAAATCTGAGACTGCATTATGTTAATATTTTACTGCTTTAAATGTTAGCTTATTTTCAGACTTTGCATATAATGCTGAACTAAAACTGGGTTTAACCTTTCAATACTAAGCTATAACCCTGTACAAGGACACACACACACCCTAACTTAGTATACCCTGTCATGTAACCTAACTCTTCCTCTCTATGTCATGATTATATATCTATATAGATATATATAGAGCTTAGGCATACATGTTATAATGTATATACATACATAACTAAATCTCTACCTCTTTATATATACATATATACATGGTTAGCCATGCATGTTATGAGCAAATGAGTTGTGTATTGTAGATTGTTTAACCAATATGCCATGATTAGTGTAACTTGATAGTTATTGTTTGAAACCCCAAATCCTCCTATGCACTTTCATGTATATTTTACATATACACACGCCTATTATCTAACCATATGAACATGTCCACATACATCCATACACACACGAACTACATAACTTGTACATAATGCTAGCTTTTCCCTCTCTAACGCTATATATATAAATATATTGTGATTGGATTTCCATGCAATTGGCTTTCATTCTTTAACTTTTGATTTTGATTTTCTTGAATAGTACCCCTTATTAGATAAATGGTAGTTAACTTTATTTTATTTTGATAAGTACCAGTTTTTATATAGGATGGTAGACTGCCTTACAGTCTTGATGATTGTTATTTCTGTATCTTTTCTAGTTTAGCACCCTAGATTGCTTGTGTGTTTTGATACCATATGACCGTTTTGGTCTAGCATGACTAGTATACCTAGATGAGACTTTCACTACCACCGTATGCCATGACCCTGTATGTCATCCTTTTAAATCGTATGATTGTTTAAGTTCTGAGACTTTGATTGTGGGAGGTTTGACCTAGAAGGAGTATGAACATTTTAATTTTGAGGATAAAATTTTTCTAAGGTGGGTAGACTTGTAACACCCAGTTCTCTAAAATGAGGATAATTTTGAAATTTTGTAATTTTAATTATTTATTGATTTGACATTTAAATCATGATATGATTTTTGGTAATTTTTAAATCATTTTAAAACTATTTAAAATCATGACTTGTGATTTTGATATTTTGCTAGTGAAACCCTAGAGACTGTTTGACCTAGAGCCTAACCATGTGATTAGGATATTTTAATGTCATTTTTGGCCTAAGGATATTTTGTATTTGACCTCTTTGAATTATTTTAATATTTATTGCGTTGGTGATTGTTGATTTTGACCTTTGATATGTGTGATTTTGTGATGGTTTTGTGTCCGTATCGGACACGTATCAGTTTTTATTTACAAATGTTTGATGTGCCTCAAAGAAATTTTTTTTTATTGCTGATTTTTTTTTGAAAAGTTTTTGAATGAGATTGTTTTCTGCATGTGTTTCCTGTGATTGCTTTGTTTTAATTTCGAGGACGAAATTTTTTTAAGGTGGATAGATTTGTCACCCCCAGTTTTCAGAAACAGGGTATTTTTGTCATTTTATATTTTTGAATATTTTTAAATTTTATTTTATTATTTATGATATTATTTTGGGGTTGAAATTTATTTTATTATTTATGATATTGTTTTCGGGTTATTTGAGTCGGGTTCGAATTTCAACTCAATCCGACTTGAAACGGGGACCCGGGGATAGTTTGACTCTAGTGGGACCCATACACTAGTTAGGCATGGCCCACATGATATTAATTTTAGTCCACATGATAGAAATATTTTAGTTAGAGGTTAGACTAATTATTATGGATAAGGTTAGTGTGATTAGAGACTTTAGAATTGCTAATTTAGCCCCAACCAATTAGCCCTTTCCTAATACTCATAGAATAGGTTAGTGGGGGCATTTTGGACCTTACCATAATAGGACAAATAGCCCCATATGGCCAGCCATTTTGGGAGAGGATAGGCTCAAGTTCATTTCATTATTCTCATCCACACTCTCTCTCTCTTGTTCTTCCCCAAATTCCTAGAGAGCAATCCCTAGCAATTTCTTCACCAAATCCTTCCATTTCGCCACCAAATCTTCTTCTTTTCTTCTCTATTCTAGCCAAGGAGGAAGCTACCCAAGTTTGGGAGGATTCGGAGCTCGTTCGTGTCCTTTTGGAATCTCTACGTGTCGGTGTCGCTCCGGAAAGGCTTTTCTTCGATTCGATCTACCGGGAGGTATAAATCCCTTCTCCTTTTTATTTCCTCATGCACATAGGTCTATTTTGAACCCATAGGAATGACCCCTATGGTTGTATCTCTATTTGTGTCCATTTCGTGTCCATTTGGAGGTCATAGGAGTGTCCTTTGTGTTGTGGTTGTGTCCATGTGGGAAAACCCCAAATTTGGACACACTATGTGTTGTTGTTATGTATGAATGAATTATTACATGTTTAATCTCATATTTTTGTATTAGAGATGTGTTCTATAGTGTCTCATATATATATATATTAGTGTGGAGAGTGAGTTCTTGATATATTATGTTATATACTTGTGTTCTTTTGTCTCAAACTACCCAAATCCGTCATGATTTTTATCCACATTTTTAATTTCAGCCCTAACTTAGAAATGTCATAACTTCTAGCTCAAAGCTCGGTTTAATCTTCCGTTTTTTTTAAAAGAAGCGTATTGAAGTTAGATTTCTAAAAACATATATTAATAGGTCTAATTCCTTCTGTAACTTTCTGGAGAATTATTTGAGTTTCAGCTGTACTAAAGACAAACGCGTTCTCGGTGTTTTCGCGGTTCCGGGAGTTTTCGGAAACGAAAACGCGATCCGTTTGAAGTTTCGGAAAGCTAACACATAGATCTATAACATACTTTAATCCTAGATTTTAATTCATGCTGAGATGGTACAGTATTGATTATTAGTAGGAGTTACTATTCGGCATATGCATTTTGTGCACCCTTGTGTGTAATATAATATTCTATTTAATTTTAACCCATGTTAATGTATATACATTATGTAATTAAATAGAGAATGTAAGCATGAGTAAATATTTAAATAAATGATGTATGAGGTGTAAGTATCCTATCTAATGTAAGCATGTATAAGTATGGCTTGTAATGAATATGTAGGTTCCATAGTATGTAATGTATGGTGCATATAGTAGTGCAAGAGAATAAATGAATGATGAATGAATGCAAGCATGAATGTAATATAATAATAGATGTAATATATACAATATACAAGTTAATGAGATGTAATGTTCTATGTTAACACAAATCCTATATTACCTCATGTACCCCTTACACTATGTAGACACTATCACACTTGACACTTTGTTCACTTACACTTTGACACTCTTTGATATGTATACACTATGTATGCCCATTTAACCCTCACTTGCCCCTTTGCCATGTTCACATACACACACATAGCCTCTTAAATAAGTATTTATGAATACAGTTAACTTAGCTATGTATGTATATTATATATATGTTAGCATATTGTGTTGTAATATATAAGTTTATATAACCATTTGAAATGCCATGATTATAGACCTAATGTTGAATACCAATATATGCATGTGTATATATGTGTAGACATATATAGTTTAAAGTAATAGATTACCTAGTGTATATCCAATGTGAATTCTTGCCTATTTGAGAATTGAATAATTGCATGCTATATAGAGTTGGGTGTATGTTGGCTTGTATAGCCTTGTATTGATGTGTGCTTGCTAGGATAGTCTTGGTTAGGCCTAGTAAAACTTGCTGGGTTAGGACATGATCTAGTTTTACCTAGTTTGACTAGTGCAGTTGACCAGAGTTGACCAAGGGTTGACTTTGGCCTAGTTTGACCTAGATTCATGTAGAATACATTGTAGTGCTTTATATTACCCTTCTGGACATGTTGTGACTTGTGCTGTTCTAATTAGGAGCCAGACACCTCTCCTCGGACAGTATCTTTACTTTGGACATTCAGATATCAGGCGAGTACATTCTCTGATCGTTTCATACTTGTCACGAATTATATTCTCGCTCTAGATTACTTTTACTTGATGCTGTCACGTTATCATCACGGTTGGTACTATACGGATCTCTTCTTGGGATGTTACCCCCTTAGCGAGTGCATCGGATACTTTATGACATGTGTTTCATGTACATCATGTATTCCTTGCTTCTGCGTTATTCATGTACACTCATGTTCTCTCATGTTCTTACATGTACGTTCATGTACTCTCATGTTCTTTCATGTACGCTCATGTTTCCTTATGTGTTTCTTGTATAACCAAAACATCATGTCCGTAACGTAACTTGAATAGATCCTTGTGTATTGATTGTGGGTAGGGGTGAGTATAAATGGTCATGTTGTTTGCAAAAACAAAAGTATGATCTTTATTTCACAAACTTTGTAAAGAATATTACAAGAATTCTGGGAAAGTACAACTATAGGAATCCGATCTGAATGACGATCGCTTTATCCCTTGGACGATGTGAACTTTTGAAGACGAAAGCTTTTGAAGATGACTGAAGGCAGGAAGCCTCTGATGGAACGAAGGCAGGAAGCCTCTGATGAACTGAAGGCGAAGATCCTCTGAAGAACGCAGCAGCACTTTAGCAAGAACTCCTGGATTCTCTGAAGAGAATAATCTCTCTGTGTGTAATCTGATCTCTCTTGATCTTGTCCGTCCCCCGTTGAATGGAAACGAAACTCTATTTATAGAGTTCTGAAATAACTGTTTTGGGCAGTTATTCTGGAGAGTGCCTGGTTGAAGTGCGCCTGTTTTGAGCACGTATGACAAACTGCGCCTGTTTTGAGCACGTATAACAAACTGCGCCTGTTTTCACTCCATTATCACGAACGTGCACCAACTGCTCTAGACACGTGGCATTATTTGATTGACATGCGCTTGGTCGTGTACAGTTAGTGGGACACGTGTTAGACATGTAGAGTGGTAGTTAGGCGTTGATTTAGTCAAAGCGCGCCTGTTTCAGGGACACGTGGTAAGCTCTGAATTGATGTTGTTTTGAACTGCGCCTTCTTCGTAGGCGCAATCTGCAAAGTGTGCTGAATTTGGATAGAAGTAGGCGCAATCTGCGAAGTGTGCTTGATATAGTCAAAAGTAGGCACAGTCTGCGAAGTGTGCTTGATATAGTCAAAAGTAGGCACAGTCTGATGATAGCGCCTAGTTCTTTGATGTAGGCGCAATCTGTTTAGACAGCTGTCATATCTTCCTCGAGCGCCGCGCCATCATAGGAATGATAGCGCCTTCTCGATTTTTGTGTTTGTCGGGTAATGATGACTCCACGTCAGCTAAGCGCGGTTTGTGAAGTTCGCCTCTGTGATGAAGAAATAGGCGCATTCTGAGTTTGTTGGTGAAGTAGGCGCCATCTGTGTGTAGACGCGTTCTGATCAATCAGTTGAATCAAACCTAGGCGCGGTTTGATTTTTTGGACCTACAAGACCCCCTTCAAAGTTTTCGAAAGTTGATTTTATTCAAAATTTCGAAATACTTTGAATTTTGAAAATCAAATCAAGTTGCGCATAGGCTAAGCTATCTGCGCGATCTGGAAGGATTAGCCTCACGTTTCAGACATTTAATGAATATCCAAATGATGAATCTTCATTTTTCAAGACTGATTGAATTCAATTCTTTATGGAGGAATATGAACCACCGGATGATGTGAGGAACGGGATAAACCGTCAGATGATGAAGATGAACGGTATAAACCGTCAAATGGTGTGATGAACGGGATGAACCGTCAAATGATGATAATGAACGGGATGAACCGTCAGATGATGAAGATGAACGATATAAACCGTCAAATGATGATGATGAACGGGATGAACCGTTAAATGGTGTGATGAACGGGATGAACCGTCAAATGAATGTGATGAACGGGATAAACCGTCAAATGAATGTGATGAACGGGATGAACCGTCAGATGTATGTGATGAACGGGATGAACCGTCAAATGATAATGATGAACGGAATGAACCGTCAAATGATAATGATGAACGGGATAAACCGTCAAATGAATGTGATGAACGGGATGAACCGTCAGATGTATGTGATGAACGGGATGAACCGTCAAATGATAATGATGAACGGAATGAACCGTCAAATGATAATGATGAACGGGATGAACCGTCAAATGAATGTGATGAACGGGATGAACCGTCAAATGAATGATGAACGGAATGAACCGTCAAATGATAATGATGAACGGGATGAACCGTCAGATGTATGTGATGAACGGGATGAACCGTCAAATGATAATGATGAACGGAATGAACCGTCAAATGATAATGATGAACGGGATGAACCGTCAGATGTATGATGATGAACGGTATAAACCGTCAAATGGATGATGATGAACGGAATGAACCGTCAAATGATAATGATGAACGGTATAAACCGTCAAATGATAATGATGAACGGGATGAACCGTCAAATGAATGATGATGAACGGGATGAACCGTCAAATGATAATGATGAACGGAATGAACCGTCAAATGAATGATGATGAATCATCAAAATGTCTGCTGGGGATTGAATGAACGGTTGTATGTCAAACTTTCAAGAAATCTGCCCAGCAAGATCTCTTCTTCGGTTAATGGTTCAAGAGAAACCATATTGCAGCTTTTAAACTTGCATTTGGAATTTTCTTTTGCTTGGATAAAGAAGAGGCGGAGGCTTCAAAATCTGAGACCAGATCTGGATGAATCCACAAGATTTCCCCTTTAAAAGTAATCAAGGGGAAAAGTCCTTCATGTCGGGGAGGAGGAAGGTTCACGAACTCCAGAGTAGTCCGAGGAATGGGAACTACGCCTTCTTCAACCTGCAGAGGTGTGAAGTCACCGAACTGAACAGAGACGACATTAGCCGTCACCGTCTTTTCGTCCTGTTCGAGAGTTACTGCTCCAGATTTGATCATCTCTTGTATTTTTCCTTTAAGCACATAGCATGCTCGAGTAGGATGTCCGATGAATCTATGGTAAACACAATACTTAGGATGATCAGTCTTACCAACCTCTTCCGGCCTTTTGGGGTCGGGCAATTGAAGTTTGTTGCTTTTGGTAAGACAGTCGAAGATCCCCATGATATCATCCTCATCAAAGGAATATTCCTCCTTGGGACGCTGCGGTCTCTGGGGTTGCTGAGACGAAGTAGGAGCAGGTTGAGAAACGTTGACAGCTAACACTTCTTTGCTTCTCAAGTCAATGGCCAAAGTTTCCTTAGGAGCAGAGGTATCTTTGCCTTTTCTATTATTATTCTGGCGATTGTTGTTGTTGCCAGAATTTGAATTTTGATCATCTTGGTCGGGATTCATGTGAACCCCCAATGTCTTGAACTTTTCGGCGCTGAGTTCTGCTGCCTTAGCATTGATTATGAAAGAAGGCCAATCCTGGAACTGAGTAGCCCCTGTCCACATACTGATAATTGGCAAGAGATTATTCTTGCAAGTGTCAATGGTGACAGCAGATGGGGTCCCCATTGGCATCTTGAGAGCTTCGCGACGAAACCTCTCAATAAATTGCTCAACAGGCTCATTATTTCTTTGCTTGATTTTAATGAGGGCTGACATAGTCATGTCGTTGACACCTTCATAAAATCGTTCAAGGAATATCTGCTTGAAGCCTGCAAATGAAGTGATGGACCCGTCTGGTAGACTTCGGTACCAGTCATAAGCAGCGCCAGTTAAGCAACTGACGAATACCCGAGTAAGAAGGGCATCATTAGGCTGAAGAGGATCAGTCATCAATTCAAAATGATTAATATATTGATTGGGAGATGAAGTGCCATCGAACTGCATAATGGTGGGGAATTTGTATTTTGGTGGAAACTGCATTTTCTTCCATTCGGCGGGATAGGGTTGTTTAATGCCCAACCGTTGTAAGCCTTCCTTTTGTGTATAGGCTTCAAATTGATTCCGCAATTGTTCAACAGCATCATTAGCATTCCCTGAAGATTGAGGATTGCTAGATTGATTAGTAATAGCCGGAGAAGGAACCGCATGGTAAGCATCACCCCCAGCACCAGTTTGGCTAAAAGTAACCTGAGCTGGTACTGTGATGTTTGGAAGAGGTGGTACCCCCAGACCAGGGTTCTGAGGAGTGGAAGAAATCAATGGTTCAGGAGTTATGACCGGTGGAGTGTGCTGAGCCATAATAACATCATGCATTTTAGCCATCATTTCGGCCATAGTCTTCAATTGTTCTTCTAGTGCAACAATCCTTTGATTCTGATTGTTAGAACCAGAAGCATCTTGTTCTTCAACGACGTATGCTGTCACTTCTCGTGCCATGACAGATGACACAGTTTGTTCAGAGTCATCACTGTCGACAGCAAAGTCCGAATTACCCCCATCATGAGAAGTAGACCGATCACTGTAAGGAAGATTCCTTTGACCGATTGTTTCTCGGCTTCGAGATCGAGTATGCTGGTAAACACCATCATCTGATTCTCTAAGTCGGTCAAGATAGTGCTGGCTAGGTCTCCGGGTCTTTCCGTGCTTGCATTTTCTACCCCCAGAGTCTCTGGAAGTCATGTTGACGGAGGCAAACATTAACTCTTCTTCATCATCACTCTTTTGATAAATAGAAGGGAAAGTCAGACGCTCGAAGACAGAACGTTTGGTTGTTTGGCAACAACATTTGATAACCACTTCGTAAGGATGATTGCAATGATGAACTTATGATTGTTTGGGAGAACTGGGGGTGATATTCCGTTTCTGCCTGAGATGATCCCGAAGATCAGAGACAACGGGATGAGAAGAAGTAGCAGGGATATACTCATAGATGACATTTGGAACATGATTTCGAATTCGTAAACGTTCGATTCCATGAGTATAAAGAGAGGTACTCATCTGATTGGCGTAATTGTCAGGATTCCTTGCCTCAAAAGGTTGATATTGAGGCAAGTTGATCTTAGCATGCTTGCGTTTTACAGAGGTAGGTTTTGATTGGGGTTTTCTATTAAGATATGCCCGTAAATCATTTAAACCGCCCCTGGGAACCTCAGTTTGTGAAACTTGTAATTTGCCTTGTTCGGATCGTGAAATCCGCAAATTAGGCAATTCCTGAATATTTGCCTTGGGAGTAGGTAAAATACCTCTCTGATTAGTACAAGAACCCTTGTTAAGGGGGATATTCGTATTAATAGGTGCAGAGGCACTATCAGTTGGATCCTCCTCGATAAGAATCGAAGAAGACTTGGAAAAGGCCAGAGGACCTTTCCCATTGTTTTGAGATGAAGGGATAGCTAAAGAACATTTCCCTCTGTTATCTTTCAAGTTTTGAGCTTGGGAAGATTGGGAGAAGACCAAGGGGCCTTTTCCTTTTGATGGAATGGAAGAAGGAACAGCCAAAGGACTGTCCTCAGTAAACTGCGCCTGAGCAGTTTGGGGTTTCTGGATTCTGGAGTGATTCGGAGTAGACTGCGCCTGAGCAGACTGCGCCTGAGTAGACTGCGCATGTTTAGTCAGGGCAGCAGATGTATTGGATTGAGCCTTGGCAGCAGCAGAAGATTTGACTTGTGCCAATTTGGCACAAACTGTGCTAGAAGAAGGTTTGGTGGCAGACTGCGCCTGTTTCCCTAAAGAGAGAACAGACTGCGCCTGCTTGTGAGGCAGAGATTGTGCTGTTTTGGCATGAACTGTGCAAAAAGATGGTTTGACAGCAGACTGCGCCTGTTTCACAGTTTTAGTCTGTTTCCCTAAGGAAGGAACAGACTGCGCCTGATTGTGAGGCAGAGATTGTGCTGTTTTGGCATGAACTGTGCCAAAAGATGGTTTGACAGCAGACTGCGCCTGTTTCTCTAAGGAGAGAACAGACTGTGCCTGGTTGGCATGTTTGGCCGCAGACTGCGCCTGAACATTCTGTTTCCCTAAAGAGGGAACAGACTGCGCCAGGTTGCTAGAGATAGGCACTGGTGTCTTGGAAACAGCAGGTTGTGCCGAAGAAGTGGCAGCGTTCTTCATCAGAGAAGGAGCAGAGTTCTTGGGAGCCCACACTGAGCGAGTCTTACTCTTGACGGAAGTCGTAGTGCGGCGAGGAGTGCTTTGTGCATTAATCATTGCTTCGTAAGCCGTTTGGTCGACTTTCACGACCAAAGTCTTCTGCGTCGAGCCAATAGACGCCGTGTCACATTGAGTTGTCACCTCTTCATCGGAGGAAAAGGTAATCCCCAGCAGAGTCGCCATTTTGTTTGCAAAAACAAAAGTATGATCTTTATTTCACAAACTTTGTAAAGAATATTACAAGAATTCTGGAAAAGTACAACTATAGGAATCCGATCTGAATGACGATCGCTTTATCCCTTGGACGATGTGAACTTTTGAAGACGAAAGCTTTTGAAGATGACTGAAGGCAGGAAGCCTCTGATGGAACGAAGGCAGGAAGCCTCTGATGAACTGAAGGCGAAGAGCCTCTGAAGAACGCAGCAGCACTTTAGCAAGAACTCCTGGATTCTCTGAAGAGAATAATCTCTCTGTGTGTAATCTGATCTCTCTTGATCTTGTCCGTCCCCCGTTGAATGGAAACGAAACTCTATTTATAGAGTTCTGAAATAACTGTTTTGGGCAGTTATTCTGGAGAGTGCCTGGTTGAAGTGCGCCTGTTTTGAGCACGTATGACAAACTGCGCCTGTTTTGAGCACGTATGACAAACTGCGCCTGTTTTCACTCTATTATCACGAACGTGCACCAACTGCTCTAGACACGTGGCATTATTTGATTGACATGCGCTTGGTCGTGTACAGTTAGTGGGACACGTGTTGGACATGTAGAGTGGTAGTTAGGCGTTGATTTAGTCAAAGCGCGCCTGTTTCAGGGACACGTGGTAAGCTCTGAATTGATGTTGTTTTGAACTGCGCCTTCTTCGTAGGCGCAATCTGCAAAGTGTGCTGAATTTGGATAGAAGTAGGCGCAATCTGCGAAGTGTGCTTGATATAGTCAAAAGTAGGCGCAGTCTGCGAAGTGTGCTTGATATAGTCAAAAGTAGGTGCAGTCTGATGATAGCGCCTAGTTCTTTGATGTAGGCGTAATCTGTTTAGACAGCTGTCATATCTTCCTCGAGCGCCGCGCCATCATAGGAATGATAGCGCCTTCTCGATTTTCGTGTTTGTCGGGTAATGATGACTCCACGTCAGCTAAGCGCGGTTTGTGAAGTTCGCCTCTGTGATGAAGAAATAGGCACATTCTGAGTTTGTTGGTGAAGTAGGCGCCATCTGTGTGTAGACGCGTTCTGATCAATCAGTTGAATCAAACCTAGGCGCGGTTTGATTTTTTGGACCTACAAGAGTATAAATGGTCATGTGATTTACCCATCATGTACACTCTGTTACTTTTCATGTTCATCATGTACAACCTAAGCCAATTACATGCCATCTCGTACTCTAAATCACTAGTCACTTACAGTTCTTACTTATCATGTATATATATTTCCAGTTATCAAATATCTCTCCTGTTTTCATGTACATCTTTTTACAGTGTTTCATGTATCTTATTCTATTGCCTGCTTTATATTTCCTGACATGATATGAACTGCATGAGATGTATTGTGCTCGCTCCTGTCCTGACTGGACCTGTTGATAAATTTTACAGATGGCCTGGGATTGCCTGCTAGCCTAGAGGAGACACAGTAGAGGTTGTTTAGATAGTTATTTCATTTTGTCGGGAGTTGTATTTACTTGTGGATTACTGTATTTGAGTTTTGAGATGTACTTCTGGGTTTATGTATCTTAGACACTTAGACTTCTATCTCCTGTATCTCTTTTGGATTTCATGTTTTATCTATCTTCCATTATGCTCTACCTTAGATGTGATTGAGTTTACATTCTGCTATATCACCCTCATTCGGGGAGTATAAACTGCTTAGCCTTATACTGTTAGATGCATGAGACCTAGGACAGCGTTCTACCGCCGACACTGCGGCGTAGGCTGGGCGTTGTTACGTTCTCGTGCCCTAACTCTAGGGTGTGGGTCGTGACACATCTTGATTCTGTTACATTCTTCAGATACTAGATACGATAAGAACATATACTACACCATATGTACAGAACATAGATGATTCACACTAATGTATGCTAGAATGAATTTTAGGTTGTGTTCTGAGCCATTCGTTCCCATACTTGGCAATTAAGTTGTGGACCATTATGTTTGACATTGTTGTTACATATTTTCATATATCCGTGTTGATTGATGAGATTGTGTTTGAAACGTGTTCGTGATTGTGTGTATCTGTGTTGTTTGATACTGTGTTCGTGATACACACCGTTGTTGTTGTAACAAATGGTGTAGGGGATGCTGCAAATGTTGCAAATGCTGCAGGGGATGCTGCAAATGCTGTATTTTTTTCAATATTAGCGACGTTCAGCGACGTTCAGTGACGTTCAGCGACGAAAATAACGTCGCTAAGTAAGTATCCCAACGTCGCTAACTGTGATGAATACCGTCGCTGATCGTCACTAAACGTCGATAAGTAAAACGTCGCTAGACGTCGCTATATGTCGGTACTATAGCGACGTAGAAAAGTCGCAGAACGTCGCCATATGGCTCTCAAGCCAGGTCAGCATCGATGCATGTCAAGTCGCTCAACGTCGCTAGGTTACGTCGGTAAATGATGACGTTTTACGTCGCTAGTAGTCACTGAATTAGCGACGTGTCCGCATCGCTAAGTCTCGTCGCAATAGCGACGTATTGCGACGTTTTCTTGTTTAGCGACTAGGTTAATCGTGACTACGTGCAAACGTCGCTAAATACGTCGCTAATCAATATTAGCGACGTATTTTTCCTATTTAGCGACGTCTTGAGGCGTCGCTGATTTGACAGATTTTAGTAGTGGGTGATGATGCAAAACCCAGTTCAAGAACATCATCCTCCTGCTTCATGTAAGCCCCTGTTTTTCAAAATTTTATTTAATTATTGTTTATTAATTTTTAATGTTATTTTTAGCCTTAAAATAATTAATTAGATTTTTAGGAATTTTTCTAGAATTTTTAAATGAATTTTAAATAAGTTTTAAATGTTAAAATATCAATTTACAATTTCCTAAAATATTTTAATTAAGTTTTGCAATTAATTAGATTGTTTTAATATCATTTTGTAATTTTTAGAATTGTTTTTATGGTAGTATGCAATTTATTAAATTATTGAAATAGTATTTTGTAATTAATGAATTGTTTTTAAGGGTGGAATGCAAATTTATATTTGCATTTAGTGACTTAGGGACCTATTCGTAAATTCTAAAAATCCTGAGGACCTAAGTGTAAAACCCTCACCCACCCCCCTGCCCGACGACCGACGACTGCCCGACCGCCGACCTACTTTCCCCCGCCATTTCCGGCCAGCTCACTGCCCCCCCGACCGACCTAGCTAGCCTATAAATGACCCCCTCTCTCCCCTCAGCTCGACCATCACCACAACCACCGCCCACAGCCCCTTTTCCTTCCCCGATGAACTAAACCCTAACCCTACTCCGGCGACCCCCAGCGCCGCCCCCACAGCGACCTTCACTGCCAACCACCGCCGTCGACAGCTTCGCCACAGCACGGCGAGTCGATCGCCACCGCTCCGCCACGACCACGACGCCCCCAGCCGACGATCGCCCGTTCGAAACTCCGTTCAAACGTCGGACACGTACGTGTCACTCCTCCCCTGTGTCGTATCGTGTCTCGTTCACACGTTTTTTCGTTCGCCCGGACACGACGACCCCAGCCCCGTGCTCGGACACGCGAGTTAGGACTCGTACGTGTCGTGCATAGCCCCGACACAAGACTCGGCTGTCCTTCGTGTCCTTGACTGTATGGACACAGGACTCATAACATGAACTAACGGGTTTGGGCTTTGCTTAACGGGTAAAAACCCATTTAATTTCTGTGCTAAATAAATGTAAACCTAGCCCTAACTCTAACAAACCCACCGAGCTGGCCCACTGGCCAGCCCGAACGAAATTAAACCCCCCCCCCCCCCCCCCCCCCCCCGCTGGACAGGGTTCGAGCCCCCCTTTTTTTCTTTCTGTTTCCTTTTTCTGTTTCTTTTTCTTTTATTTATATATATATATATATATATATATATATGTATATATATATATATATATATATATATATATATATATATATATATATATATATTAGTATACATGTATATATGTATATGCTGTTTTTACAGTATTATATATATATGTATATATATTTAGTAAATTTTGTGTATATATATGTATATACTAAAATATATGTATATATCTTCATGTATATACATATTAATATATATATATATATATATATATATATATATATATATATATATATATATATATATATATATATATATATATATATATATATACACTTTATTATTAAAGTATTTTTCCTATATATATGTATATATGTTTATACATGTATATTTGTACTCTATAAATTAAGTATTCTTCTTACAAATATATAGGTACTTTTAACACATGTATTTATATTTTTCACTATGCATAACTTTGCCCTATTAAAATATTAATATTTATTTTGCATTTCTACCACTTAGTATTTTTTGTATATTTAAATTACTGCAACCATTTGGTGTCCAAGCCTAGCATGGGTATTTGGGCTCAAATGTGTTTTCACACATTCAAGACCTGTACAAGTCATATTGGACTTGATTCATGGTCTTGGGTCCTGTATTTGAACTTTGGTTCAAATTATATACATGGACAAAATACGCAGATAATTAATTATTGTGTGCAATGCTGTTTTTGATTTTCTAAAAATACTTAAAGTATTGCTAAAATTATGGAAAAATAGTTTTTAGATACTATGTTAAGTTGGCTAATTTAGTATAATTTTTGTGGTATTTAATTTACTGTTTTGCCACTAGTTTGGCATATGAAACCAAAACTCATTTTCTGTATACTTAGGAAAACTAATTTTTATAAAATATTTGTACTGGTTAATAAATTCCAGAAAAATTATAATAAATTTCTATGATTAACAAGGATCACTTTAGTACTTTACTTTAAGAAAAACTAGGCATTTTGTCTATCTCTAAAATTGTTAGAACACAATGATCTTTTAATTTATTTGTTGATTAATTACGACTTGTAGTTTTTGTGTTATTTGGAGTTTTAGTCGTGTTGAACCCCATCCCTCACTAGTGTAAAGACCCTAGAAAGTTAGATAACATAGTGTGTCACCCCACATTGGTCTCCTGTGCCAAATTATCGTTTTGGCTAGGTGCCCAATCACAAGTCATGTCGCACCAATTAGTGTCCTAGTATTTTAGCTTAGTGTAAAAGCTAAGTTATTGTATGTATTTCTACAGTGACGAGTTACCAGACATCCATAGCACTTTTATCGCAGCTTGTTTTGCTAGAGGCAAGTACATCTACATACTCATTTACTGTCTTTTAATGCTAGAACATGTATTAACCCTGTTAAAAGACTGATCCTTGAGGTAGCAAGTTATGTCTTCACATGTTGTATCACTTTCAGTACCGGCCATGTTTAGTACAGCTCTTATATCTTCACATGCTTCTTACGGGTTCTCAGTACAAGTTTCACTATGCTTTAGACTGCTCTGAGTATTCACATGTTTTATACTGCTCCCAGTATCTCTCACATGTTTTTACTGCTCTCGTATCTCCCACATGTTAAATAACGGGTTAAGGGGAAACTGCTAGTAGTGTACGTGAACATGACCCCCTTCTCCGTATGTACTTACCGCGCTCGGGGACATTCTATATGCGACCTTGCCGTATGTTTCTGAATCTCGCGTTTGTGTATGGATATACACCGATGCCGTTCGTGCACGTGTGGGCACACCAGAAAAAACTTGACATGTACCACAGTACATCCTACTACCTATTGACCGATTCACGTACATGCTACGGTTTTAAACTTTTAAACTATATGTGGTCATTTGTAGAAATGACCAATTAAACCATGATATGCCATGTTCCCTATGTTACTATGATACTATGATCCCAGTTGTACCATGAGGCCATGTTTCCAGTATTTCCTGTTTATAGACTCATCACACCATGTTTCTTGTTGTACATCTCTTTCATGATATGTTCAGTACTTTAGTTGTAGAGGTTGTACTTGCTCCCGTCCTGACAGGATAACGTTGTAGGTATACTTACTGAGGAGGAGTTGCTCTGTGATTCGTATTATGGAGTCACTGCCGAGGACCCGGTTTTGCCATACGAGGATGTTCCTGCGGGGAGACTCGTCTAGTTTGCTTAGCTGCTTGGGATACTTAGTGTAGTCATGTATTAGACTATACCATTTTGTAACTGGACATGTATCCAGTTTTACATTTCAGTTTACTTGTACTTGGATATTTTACTATATACGATGACTTTTGTGTTTGGAGCATTTATGATTCTTCTTCACTTGTAGAACTGTTAGCACATTTAGTCTTATCTTGTTATTTCTAGAACAGCTTACTGCGCTTTATCTTAAGCGTAGGCTGGACATGGCTCGGACCGGCCCAACAATTTGGGTAACGGGTCATGACATGTTTTTTTGGCGGCCCATGCAAGGTCCTGACTAAACTGTTTGGTTACGTTACTGTACCAAGCATGCCTGCAATTAGGAACTTAAGGTAATTAGACAACATTAGGAAAGACGCTTAGAACACCTAGAGGAATGCTAGGATTGCAACATAGGAAACACATCACATGATTGCTATTATAATTAGATTTTCTTGCATATGATTGCTTACTTTAAACAAGTCCTTATAAGTCTTTTTGTGTAATTTAGATGGTGCTTACTCGTTCGTCCCAGTATGTTACCCCCGAGAATGGGGCCCTCCATATCCAGTCAGCTGACCGGTTGACTGATACACCTCCACCTACCACATTCTCCCACTCCACAGATCCACAGACCCAGATACCACCTTCCACATCCCAGGCCCGGCAGGACCCGATACTTCCACCACCCCCTATCACTATACCCACCCAGGCTTCCGTCACACTCGACGGGACCCAGCTGCTCACACTGATCCAGGGGTTCCTAACAACCCATCAGGAGCAGACTACCCTACTCCGCCAGAGCATGGAGCGTTCTGAGGGACGTCCCGTAGCCCCACCACATGTAGAGCCACGGCAGAGAGCGGGGACGGTCAAGGACTTTATGGGTCTGAATCCCAAGGAGTTCTCAGGGACTGAGGGCATAGTAGTAGCTGATGACTGGCTAGATTCAGTAGAGAGGAAGCTTCTGAGAGTTAGGATGCCGGATGACCTTCAGGTCGAGGCAGCAGGATTTCTGCTGATAGACTTAGCCGGAGTCTAGTTCAGGAATGAGCCGTTGTTTGCGAGAGGTAGAGCCACCTGGGACCAGTTCAAGACCCAGTTCAAGAAGAAATTCTTCTCGACCACTGCTAGAGTAGCCATGGGGATACGATTCCAGAACATCCAGCCGGGGAACCGTTCTGTTGATGACTATGCGGGAGAGTTTAGTCGCCTGAGCCGTTTTGCTCCTAGTCTGGTTGCTGATCCAGAGGAGATGACCCGTAGGTTTTGCCATGGTCTAGTTCCAGACATTGGCATTCTTATAGTGGCGAACGGTACGACTGACTACTACCAGAGCCTAGAGCTGGCCCGGAGTATTGAGGAGCGTCTTCTGTCTAGCAAGAGGCCAGCTTCTGTACACCATGAGGGACCGTCCAAGCGTCAAGCTTTCCAGCAGAGAGCGCCGACGCCACCCCCGCAGACTTACCATCCCCCTACATCACATCACCCGACCCAGCCAGTTAGAACCCCGGGACCCCGACAGCAGCAGCAGCAGCAGAAGGGAGCTTTTTGTGTATACTGCAAGAGGCAAGGCCATGACTCTCTCGTCTGCAGGAAGAGGTTGGGTCAGTGTTTAGCTTGTGGGTCTGCCATCCATCAGATTCGGGACTGCCCAGTAGCCAAGGGACCTCAGGGGAGAGTTTATAGTCTAGCCGTTGAGCCGGAGCCAGAACAGGTTTCGGGAGGTTAGTTTTGATCGTAGCCTTAGTCATTTTGTTGTGTTGCTTGCTATGCTAGAATATTGTAGGGTCTTCAATCCTTGTGAATTTCGAGGACGAAATTTTTCAAGGAGGGAAGACTTGTAAGCCCCTGTTTTTCAAAATTTTATTTAATTATTGTTTATTAATTTTTAATGTTATTTTTAGCCTTAAAATAATTAATTAGATTTTTAGGAATTTTTTTAGAATTTTTAAATGAATTTTAAATGAGTTTTAAATGTTAAAATATCAATTTGCAATTTTCTAAAATGTTTTAATTAAGTTTTGTAATTAATTAGATTGTTTTAATATCATTCTGTAATTTTTAGAATTGTTTTTATGGTAGTATGCAATTTATTAAATTATTGAAATAGTATTTTGTAATTAATGAATTGTTTTAAGGGTGGAATGCAAATTTATATTTGCATTTAGTGACTTAGGGACCTATTCGTAAATTCTAAAAATCCTGAGGACCTAAGTGTAAAACCCTCACCCACCCCCCTGCCCGACGACCGACGACTGCCCTACCGCCGACCTACTTTCCCCCGCCATTTCCGGCCAGCTCACTGCCCCCCGACCGACCTAGCTAGCCTATAAATGACCCCCTCTCTCCCCTCAGCTCGACCATCACCACAACCACCGCCCACAGCCCCTTTTCCTTCCCCGACGAACTAAACCCTAACCCTACTCCGGCGACCCCCAGTGCCGCCCCCACAGCGACCTTCACTGCCAACCACCGCCGTCGACAGCTTCGCCACAGCACGGCGAGTCGATCGCCACCCGCTCCGCCACGACCACGACGCCCCCAGCCGACGATCGCCCGTTCGAAACTCCGTTCAAACGCCGGACACGTACGTGTCACTCCTCCCCTGTGTCGTATCGTGCGTTCACACTTTTCGTTCGCTCGGACACGCGACCCCAGCCCCGTGCTCGGACACGCGAGTTAGGACTCGTGCGTGTCGTGCATAGCCCCGACACAAGACTCGGCTGTCCTTCGGTCCTTGACTGTATGGACACAGGACTCATAACCATGAACTAACGGGTTTGGCTTTGCTTAACGGGTAAAAACCCATTAATTTTCTGTGCTAAATAAATGTAAACCTAGCCCTAAACTCTAACAAACCCACCGAGCTGGCCCACTGGCCAGTCCGAACGAATTAAACCCCCCCCCCCCCCCCCCCGCTGACAGGGTTCGAGCCCCCCTTTTTTTCTTTTTGTTTCTGTTTCCTTTTCTGTTTCTTTTTCTTTTATTTATATATATATAGATATATATATTATATATATAATATATATAATATATAATATAGAATTAGTATACTGTATATATGTATATACTGTTTTTACAGTAGTATATATATATGT